>JAJOOF010013787.1:0-21647 GCA_029582545.1 Solanum lignicaule | reverse complement strand
GATAAGAAAGGTCTCATGATGTTTAGGAGTGTTTTTAGATAGTTAAACATGCGAAACGATCAAGAAATCACTATCTGGAAGAAAGTCCGCGACACGGAAATGCATTTAAATATTTGGTCGAAATAACTTTTTGAGGCAGAAGGGTCCGTTACCACTCCGCGAAGCGGAGAAAGTTTCTGTGAAATGGTGGGGGAGGTCCGTGACGCGGACTGGGTCTCCAGATTCGCCCGACTTGTTCCTTCTTCATTTTCTAACCCCAATTCACCTAAACTCGGTTCTTTCTCTCAAATTCCCCTTAGATTCAGATACCAGTATATGTAAACAAGAACCTAACTCAAAACAACTCTATAATCTATGCAATAACCTCAAGAAATCCTCAATTTCAGCCTAATACAAGAACGAAAGCAAATTCAAGAACATCGAACTTTCAACCTTTTTAGGATGAATACACGCTGAAATAAACTTGTTTGGCACATGGGTAAATGAACCCAACATTATGAAAGTCTCACATACCTCGTAGGATCAAATCCTTGACGAAATCCGCAATCAATTCTTCATGAACTTGGCGATTCTTTTCTTCTCCTTCTCTTTTCTCCTCTTCTTTTCTCTTCTCTCAAACCCCTAACTTATTTTCAATAGCGTAAACTGAATCCAATCAGTTGAGACCCCAACTTAATTATAAAAAACGAATTTAATTAATTTGGTGGTAAAAAGACCATAATACCCTTCAAAAATCCGGTTTTGACTTTCCTTATCTAGACAGTCCAACTTCAAATGAGCATATGTCCTTCATACCAACTCGTAACTAAGCAAAATTGGCGGTGTTGGAAAGAGAATTTAAAGATCTTTCCTATGGTATCTTGTAGCACACTAACTCATCCTGATCTAGGACCTACAGTCGTTTGAAGTTGACCCAAAACTCATACTTAGCTTAACTTTGTCAAACTTTCCAAATTGATTATTTCCAAAAACGGTTTCATTCTAATTCTAAGTCTTTCTAGTAGAGGGGTGTTACACTAAATTCTAGCCTTCAATAGATGAATTGAAACCTTCACTTGAAACCCTAGGTTGAATCTTCTTCTTCTTTAAGTCTTACAGAGAGAAATATTTTGGAGAGGAGAGTTGATCTTTTTTATGAATTTGGAAGAATGAAGTGAATGGGCTAATTTGGGGGTTTAAAATACTTATATAATGGTCTTAGTGAAGGGTAAAATGATGTATTATAGGAACTAATTAATTAGAAAAACACCCAACTACCCCTGAAAATAACTGCCAGCTGACCACTAACGGACCCCAGTCGACGGACCGTGGTCTGACCTACGGTCCATCCTGGTGGACCATCATTGGTCATCAGAAACTAGTTTTTGGGCCAGTGAACCTCGACCATGGACCATGGTCTGACCTACGGTCTGTGGTTCTACCCACGGCCCGTAGTTAGCCTCCGTGGCTGGCACCTGCAACTTCCCAAAATTTGTTTCATTTCCTTTTTTTGGATTCGGGGTGTTACAATATTGGTCCTTACAGGATATCCAAGAGGATTGGCAATGTAGCCTATGAGTTGGAACTACTGCCAGAGTTACCAGCAGTCCATTCGGTGTTCCACATTTCAATGTTGAAGAAGTGTATGGGCGACCCTTCATTTATTATACCGACTGAAAGTATTGGTATTAAGGATAGCCTATCTCATAAGGAGATACCTGTTGAGATACTTGATCATCAAGTTCGCAAGTTGAGAACCAAGGAGGTGGCATAAATCAAGGTCTTATGGAGGAAGCTACTTGGGAAGCTAAGGAGGATATGAAGAAGAGATACCCACATCTCTTTTCTTCCAGAGAAATTCCAAATCAAGGTACTAATTATTTTCTTGGTACTCTTTAAGTTGAAATGTTGTGTTAAATTCCATATAGAGTGTTTGAGCTGGGTGTTAGATGTTGCTACCCTTAGTCTACTTAGAATGATCTCATTCGAGGACGAATGTTCCCAAGGGGGAGATATTGAAACATCCTGCCTTATAAATAGTTAAATTTAGAAAGAACTAATTTGGAAAGAGCAAATTTGAGATTTGTTCAAGTAAAGCTTAAGTTGTGAGGTTTGGGTAAACTTCAAACGACCATAACTTTCATAACAGGATGTGTTAGGTGGCCAATAAGATATAAAATGAAATTTCTTGGAATCTTCTTTCCAACTCCACCGAGTTTGCTAAATTTTGAGTTCGGATGAGGGAGATATACCCGTTTGAAGTCAGCATGTCAGTTAAGGAAATTTGCCCGAATTAATGAGAGGTATTTTTGTTTTTTCCTTACCACATCAACTTTAAACGTTTTTAGTAATATTTTAGGGCTCTAAACTGATTTGGGTTAGATTTCACAATCCTAAATACGCTTAGGGTTTTTGAGAGGAGTTTAAGATGAGAAAAGAGGAGAGGTTCAAGGCGTTCGTCAAGATTCTTGAGAATTGTTGAGGAATTTTGCCAAGGGATTGATCCGTAAGAGGTATGTAAGCTTCCATAGTGATGTTTTTGTTCACCCACTTTCCAATCATGATTTAAATTATCGAATTCATCCATAAAGATTGAGAAATTTAAGTTCTTGAGGAGTGTTCTTGAAGTGTTGCTCTCCATTCTTGAATTTTGATGTTTGGTCGAGTTCTTGAGGCAAGAATCTTGTTAATGAGTATTGTTCTTGAGGGTTTTCAAGTAGATTCTCATGTATTTAAGTTGGGTAAATGAATCTATGAGGGTTTGGAAGAAACCATTCGATTCTAGGTGAATTAGAGTCAGAAGATGAGTAACCAAATTCGTTGCAAATTTTGGGCAGGGGCTGGCGCACCGCGCCGGTAGTGCACCAAAACTGCGCCTCTGAAGTTTAGGTGATGGCGACGTGTGCCACTCAGTGCGCCAGGGTCGCCTACCCCCATCCTTTTTCAGTTGTTTGACCCGTCTAAGTTCTCTTAAAGTGTACCTTTACTCCGTTCTGATTCTATCTAATTTAAACTACATCTAAACTTAGAGAGATCCTTCATAACATGAATCATAAACCTTGAATTCATAATTCAAATTCAAGGTAGAGTTAAGAGTAAAGTCTTGAGAGTTCTTTCGAGTCATTTTGAGAACTCTTTTACAATCTTTTAAAACTTGTTTTAAGACTTGAGTACTTGAGTATTAGGATGAGGAGAGTTGAGTTTCATTTTTATAATAAATATATGGGAACTAAGTATTCCCAAGAGTAAATGTGTTTACATTTAAACTGAGAGGAAACATCGATTTCCAAATGAGTTCATGAGGAGTTTTTGAGTATAATCTCTTTTAAGAGAACCTTTTGATTAATAATCTTAAAGCTTGAGGATGTGGAAATGTTTTTAAACATATGAGACGAGTTCTTTTATTGGGCGTAGTATTGAGCACCGATATGGAGACGAATTCATCCAACTCAAAGTCCTCATAAACCATGTAGCCGACGTGGAATGAAAGGGTCATACTTTTTAGATGATTTCTTATTGATTTTTAAGCATAGCTTAATGGATCCACTTAGTTGAGGATGTTTAATACTCAAACAAGGTATAGGACAGTTTTGGCAACGTGGGCGAGATGATGTATCATCACATAGCTCATATTGATGGTTGTCGGTTGGATAATCCCCCAAATTGAGTTATTTTGTATCTTTACATACAAACTGAGTTATTTTGTATCTTTACATACAAACTGAGTTATTATTGTATTTTTACATACATTGAGTTGTTGTCTACTATTTTAAATGCTTTATATAAACTGCATCTTCATTGTTGTTTTTATACTGTATTGAGTTGAGTATCCATGAGTTGAGGTTGAGTTGAGTACAGTTGAGGTAAGTATGTTTCTTTCTTTCCAAGTTCAAGCTTTTATGATATGTTCAGTGTTTCCCCTTACATGCTCGTACATTTAATGTACTGATGTCATTTGGCCTGCATCGTTTCATGATAAAGATACAGGAGATCAAGGTCATCAACAGACGCTTCGTTGATACCATAGTAGTTCGAGTTAGCTTTGGTGAGCCTCCTTACTTCCGGAGGATCCCTTATTTATTTCTATTATTTCAGTTTTGTTAGGATGACCAGAAATCTTGTCCCGACATCCCTCATAGTATTAAAGGCTTCATAGATAGACTGTAGTGTTTGAAAAGTCTTTTCAATTCCTTTAAAGACATGAGTTGACTATATCTAGCTAGTTGAATATTTTATTATATTCTAAGTTATTCATTTGAGATATTTGAGTTAAAGCTTTATATTTGAGTTCATCTTATATTGAGTAAGTCTTCCGCTGAGAGTTAAGCTGGGCCAAGGGTTCGCTTGGAGCCAGCAATGGTTCTCGAGTGCCGATCACGTCCAGGGTGTAGGCTCGGGCGTGACAGTAAAATCTGTACATATATCTTTTTCTTAAGTGGAACAAATAGCTAGGTCATTTAAGAAAATCCTATAGGGGCACATAGATAGGGACTAGAGGTTTGTACTAGATACTACCGTATTTGAGCCTCCACCTCAAATCCTATCGGTGCTAAGTCTAAATCCCGATGGAATAAATAAAAGTCAAATATCATTATAACATAGGAAAAGCTATGATCAACACCAATCCACATCGTTAAATCAAAACATTTAATAGCTCCTTAAAACACAATTCAAGCATAGGTCAGAAAACCTTTCACCAATGTGAATCCATATGTGAGAAATACCTTTCACAATCATGATCATATTTGTATGTTAAATAACCTTTCACAAAAACATTGATACTTTAATCTAAAAGAATCCTATCATCATAAACATCATTTTCATAAGACATGCATCGTCCTTCAAAATTCATAATTCATAGGTTTATGAGTTCTTCACAAGTTAATAGTTTAAAAATCATGGACTATGCATGGGTTCATATTGTCACACCCCGAAATAGGGGGAGTAACTGGCACTAGATACCCTATTAGAACAAGTTACCCACTAAAACATACTAGCTAACCAAACTGTGAGACAAAAAGATTAGGCAGCACAACATCTAAAAAGGTAATCCTAGACCTTGAAGGTCATGACCTGAATGAGAATAAATCATACAAGCAATGGTAGACAAGCCAACAAAAAATGTTCTATCTAGCCGACGAGGCCACAACCGAATACATGCCTACTTACACACACACATATATATACATGCCAAGACTATTGGCTGGAGGTTGAAACATACAAAAAGAAAACCCAGAATATTGTGTCCACAATAGCCTCTATAAGTGACATAGCACTGTTAGGACAATGCCCCGACTATACCCAAATTGTACAAAAAAAAATAAACATCATATGATAGCCCCAGGATAAGATGGAGCTTACCAACTCACAGATGAACCTGAATCCTAGCGGGTGGGTCGATTAGAGTCCCTGCTTGTACCTGCTCGCACGAAACAAAAAGCAGTGTCCCCAGGCAAAAGGACGTCAGTATGAATAAAAATGTACTAGTATGTAAAGAGGAAAGTATAATCATAAATATTTACTGTAAAAGGGTAATAGTGATACCACCTGAAACTATAACTCAAATAATCTCCATGGCTGACATTTGGCCCCCTACTATTTAAATATGCATGGTATGCTCGTATAATCGTATGTCGTGAATACATATATATATATATATATATATGAAAATGCATGACATACCCAACCAAATGCTAGCAATGGTGGTGCCTTTCGGTTATAGAACCGGCATCATATTCGCCAACTTGTGGCTATCTATGTCTCATACGTATAAATATAGGCAATAGGCCCCATACCTCCCGATTATAGCTCGGGAGTAGAATGCATAGCATGTCATGTCATGAATTTATAACACCTATAAGTTACTGTTGTCATGTTGCCAATCTTTGCCTGTTTGTAATCTTGTTCTCATAACCCCATAATCACTTTCGTATAACATGTAACCATCTCATGGAACCTCATATATTCTTTCAAATAAGCTTGAAAAGTTAACTCGAATTTTAGAAAGATAACCTAACCTTGAAGATACGTATAACAAGTTTAAGGTGATTTACCTAGTTCCTAACTTGGTTCCTAAATAATTTATAAAAGAAGTATTTCAAAAAACCAAGTGTTCTAATAGTTTAAACATTTAAGTTACATTAGAGAGTTTTGAAGATCGTGAGTTACTTTAAAGATTTTTCATAATAACTTTAGTGGGGAAAGAGGGTTGGTTACAAGTAATAAGGGTCTCACATGATATTTTAAGTCACATCACCCAAAGAAGAATAAGAATCCATACATGCGTACATATAATCAAGGAAACAGATAAAATTACATGTAGATGTCGAATACTCTATTTATCCGAACGAGTGGAATATCAAAACAATATAATCATGAAAATAATTTAGCTGAGATCCCAATGCCTTTAACTGAAGATCTTTCTAGCAAGAGAATAGCAAAATATCACATTCGGCGTTTTAGGAATTTCCCAGGAGTGGTGCTAAAATGAGGAACGTAGCTTAGCCTTAACATACCTTTCCAATGAACGCTAGAATGGCCGTAGCTTCTTCACAAAAGTTGTTTCTTACGTCCTTAGCACAGCTGGTACGTACCTATAAACAGTTCATAATTGATCTTAAATCGGTAGATTTTTCAAATGGCCTCAACTTAACGAAACGTCCGTAGAACTTCATAAAACCAATCATAAAAGAGTCCCTAGATGATTAACTTAGTTAACCAAGTGTAAACCTTGAAGAAACACCAATAACTACAAATTTATATCTTCAAAAACTAACTCCAAATGCAGCTAATAGAAGGGTAAAACGATTGCCACGTGTAGAGATCACATTTCTAGGCGCAAGGACAACTTTTAATGGTAGAAATCATCAAAAACTAACCTCCATCATGAAAGAACTCCATAGGAACCCTCTCTTAAGCTTTCTTTCTGGTTAGGAAGTGAAAAGAAATGTTTTCATGGCTTAAAATGTTGAGTAAGCCGACATACCACATTTTTTACCCGACCCGGATCGCGACCCAGATTCTACCCCGACAGTCCGTAGTAAAACCCTCATAACTCTTTACTCTGATGTCGGTTGGATACGGGGTTTGTGCTTTGCAAACTAGACTCGTAGGTCTTCGATTTAATGAGTGATAGGCCTTCTAACTATTTATATATTGGGAGTAAACATCCAAGACATTTGACCCAGAGTTAAGAAAATATTATTAGGAAACTTCAATAACTTTTGCCGACCATAGTTTCACTAATTTTCTTGACTTCAAAACTTAACATACGACCCTTGTGCTATTATAATACCTCATAACACACTATTCTTAGCATGTTGTACACTCAAAGGCTTTTCCACAAGGTATGGGACAATTTAAACCTTTCAAACGGGCAAAGTTCTACCCGAGCCATTTCCTTAATCATGAACTTTGTTTGAGGGGTCCCTTTGACTTAAAACTTTAGTTTATTTCCTTGATATTGCCACCTATTTTCAATCTTAATCTCCATTGTACGATTCAAAGTCATAGACACATCATATAACCATGCCATACTACGCCACATATATTATGCCAGAATAGAGAAAAAGAATGGGATCTTACACATATGATTTAAACTTAATATGTTCTAATTACTTAAAATCATGCATTATAAGATTTAAAAATAACCATTCAATCATAAACCCGTGGAGAATTAAGAAGTTCCCTAATTTCATCAATTAAAATTGAATTGAGAAATTGAAAATCTTGGGGACCCATGGAGGAATGGACTCCATGGGTGAATAACCACATACCTTGCTACTCAAAGCCCAAGAATAATGGTGAATTGAAGACCTTGGAGTGAACCCTGTCTTCTTATTCTTCCTTAGGTTGAGAGGGAATTTGAGAGAATGAATTTGGTTGGGTTTTGAGGAAAATAGGAGAAGGGATTTAAAATGGGTAGATTCAGGACTTAAACTTTTTAGAGAGAGGCCAAACCGACATAGCATAGGCTTAAAACATTTAGGAAAAGACCCAAAAATCCCTTAAAAATAACGATCGAACTCTTCTACAGTTTAGACCGACGGTCCATAGAAATCCTGGTCAACTTTAGAAAAGTTTATAAGACTTAAATTATTATCAACTTTTAATGAAACGTGTCTTCAGTCTGTAGGACCTTCTGCGGTCCGGAGACCCCAACCGTAGAAATCAACTTTGTCCTTAAATTACATGACCAAGTTTATAACATGGTGAGACTGAATACTGAATTATACTGATAACATGGTCAATGCAATAGAATCTGACTGAACTATAAGGGAGCTACTAATAACCAACATAAAACCACATGAGCTAAATGTGGAATCCGATGTATACACCTCATAGAGAGGACCTAAAATACCATGCCAGAGGTATAGATTCATGCTGGCATGATCACTAAAATGTAATACCCAACAGTGGGGACTTATCCTACAAGGCACGTAGTTCTGGGACTTGAGGGTGACTGGCCCTAGTCCACTCAATATTAAGCTTCTCCTAATTGATTGAGTAATTAACATTTTATGACTGAAATGTTGTAATACTTGATAGCTCAAAATATTGACATGCAAACTGAGAATGCAACATTAATATACTGATAATAATGCATTCGAAAACTGAGGCATGTTTATATATATAAATGAATTAACTGACCTAGCATGTGTAATTCATGAACTAAAAGAACTACATAGCTAGGGTTCTGAATTTATGACAGAATCGGCACCAAAAGATACTGAATTCATGATAATCTGACTTGGATCATTCTAACAGCTAAAACCCAACAATTTCTAACATTCAAGAAACTCTAGGTCTAGATAATATTAAGGGAATCAAGATTCTGACTGAAATCTAGGGACCTAATGGGCGAAAGGAACCCACTAGTGAAATCCCACATACCTGGTGACGAATTTCACAGAGAAATCATTCAATTTCGTGGCTAAAACTGATGAAAACCTGCTATATTTTTTAACTATGGTTCTTGACTTCTTTCTCCTCTTTACGTTCTAGTTTTCTAAGTTTTGGTAAATGATCTGACTTAGGTAAGTTCTAGTTTGTTTACTAGGCTAAAACTAACAAAAATTATGTAGTTTAGGGGTTAAACGATGTAGTTTAGGGGTCCAACGCTCAAGCAAAAGACCAAAAGACCCCTGACCTAAAATTTATCGGAGTCACCGATGGACGGGACCGAGAAGACCGTGAATTGATCGACGGTTCGTGCTTGTCAACCGTTGATCGGCGACTGGGAGCTGAAATTGGGGGTCTGATCCACGGACATGGACCATGGTCCGTGACCTGACCTACGGTTCGTAAGTCCGGCCATGGATCGACGCTTAGCCAAAATTTTGGGGCATTTCTGGTGAGGGCTGTAGGTGACCATCCACGAACCATGGGTCACCCTACGGTCCGTAGGTGGTGCCTGTCAGTGGCACATGTAGCTTCTGAAATTTGCAATCTGGTCTATCTATGATACGGGGTGTTACATTATCTCCCCCTTGGGAACATTCGTCCTCAAATGAAGACTAAACTAGCTGAAATGGAGGGAGAGAGATGTTCCCCTACCACTAAACACTGAAACTGATTTCTGACTGAACTAAGTTCCAAGAACATGCAAATACGCTAAAAATGCAAGTACAACCTAAAGGAACATGATGCTAAGACTGAAACTATGCATGAATGACTGAAAAACTAAAGAGGAACTATTACCTCAAGCTGAAATGGAATTGGAAGGAAAGAGGAGAGGATACTTGGCCTTCATGGCTTCTTTTGCTTCCCAAGTAGCTCCATCTACTGACTAACTCCTCCATAAAACCTTGACTAAAGTGACTTTTTTGTTTCTCAACCTTCAAACCTGACAAACAAGGATTTCAACTAGTACCTCCTCATAAGTGAGAATATCCTTCACCGCCATGCTTTATAAAGGTACAATAGATGTTGGATCACCTACACACTTCTTCAACAACGAAATGTGAAAAATCGGATGCACTACTGCTAGTTCGGCAGGCATTTCTAACTCATAAGCCACTTTACCAACCCTTTTCAAGATCTTGTAAGGGCCTACATATCTAGGATTTAGCTTCCCTTTCTTGCCAAATCTCACCACCCCCTTCATAGGAGACACCTTCAGGAAAACCCAATCATCAACTTGGAACTCTAATTCCCTTCTCCTTACATCCGCATAGGACTTCTGGCGACTCTGGGATGTCTTGAGTCTATCTCTAATTAGTTGTACTTTCTCCATATCATCATGAACTGAATCTGGTCCTATAAAGGCTACTTCACCTACTTCAAACCAACCAATTGGAGATCGACATCTACGGCCATACAATGCCTCATAAGGGGCCATCTAAATGTTGGAATGGTAACTATTATTGTAGGCGAACTCTATTAGAAGAAGGTGATCATCCCAACTACCCTTGAAATCGATCACACAAGCTCTCAATATGTCCTCTAAGGCCTGAATGGTACACTCTGCCTACCCATCTATCTGTGGATGAAATGTTGTACTAAGATTAACTTGAGCACTAAGACCTTTCTGAAACGACTTCTAGAAATGAGAGGTAAACTGAGGACCTCTATCTGAGATGATAGACAAAGGAACCCCATGCAACTTAACTATCTCATTAATGTAAAGTTTGGCGTAGTCCTTCACCGAATCTGTAGTCTTGACCGCCAAAAATTGCGCAGACTTAGTAACTCTATCAACTATCACCCAAATGGAGTCATGTTATCTGCGAGTACGAGGTAAACCTGTGATGAAGTCCATGTTGATCACTTCCCACTTCCAAATAGGAATGTCGATCTCTTAAGTCATACCTCCTAGTTTCTGATGTTCTACCTTGACTTGCTGACAATTGGGGCACTTAACCACAAAATCAGCTATAACTCTTTTCATACCATTCCACTAAAAGACTTCCTGCAGATCATGGTACATCTTAGTGGCACCTAGATGAATAGAATATCTGCAATTATGGGCTTCTGTGAGAATCTTTTGTCTCAACTCTCCCACCTTAGGAACACATAATCGACCCTGATAGCGAAGCACACCATCTCCTCCTTAGGAGAAAACTTCAACTCTCTATTGATGGACTGCACCCTTTAGTTGAAGCAATATCGGATCACTGTATTGATTTTCCTTAACCTTCACTACCAATGAAGATTCTGACCCATTCTGAATTGTTACACCACCATCTGATATGCTCATAAGACGAACTCCTAAGCGAGCAAGTCTGTGAACATCTTTCGCTAGTTCCTTTCTTTCTTCCTCAACATGTGCTACACTACCCATAGATAGTCTGCTAAGAGCATCTGCTACTACATTGGCCTTACCATGATGGTAATGCACACTCATATCATAATCCTTGTGGAACTCAAGCCATCTCCTCTAGCGAAGATTCAAATCTTTTTGCGTGAACACTTACTGAAGGCTCTTATGGTCTGTGAACACAATCTACATGAACACCATACAAGTAGTGTCTCCAAACCTTAAGTGCAAACAATATTGTTGCAAGCTCGAGGTCATGAGTTGGATAATTCCTCTCATGCACCTTAAGCTACCTAGAAGCATAAGCTATAACCTTACCTCATTGCATCAACACACAACCTAGGTAGACTCTAGATGCATCATAATAGATCACATAACTGTCTGAACCCTCTAGTAGAGTCAAAACAGGAGTTGTAGTCAACTTAGTTTTCAGTTCTGAGAAGTTTTTCTCACAATCATCTTACCACTGAAACTTAACCTTTTTCTCAGTTAACTTAGTCAATGGAGAGGCTATGGATGAAAATCATTCCACGAACCTTCTATAATAACCAGCCAAACACAAGAAACTTCTGATATCTATAGGAGAGGTAGGTCTGGGTCATTATTTCACTGCTTCTATTTTATGAGAATCCACTCGGATCCCTTAGCTAAACACAATATGCCTGAGAAAAGCAATGGATTGCAGCCAAAACTCACATTTGCTGAACTTAGCGAATAATTGGCGATCTTTGAGAGTTTGCAAAACAACCCTCAAATTATTTGCATGTTCTTCCTCATTCCTAGAGTAAATAAGGATATCATCAATAAAGACAATAACAAACAAGTCCAAATACTGCCTGAACACTTTGTTCATCAGATCCATGAAAGCTGCAGGAGCATTGGTTAGTCCAAATGACATAACTACAAATTCATAATGAGCATACCGAGTTCTAAAGGCTATTTTTGGAATGTTACTATCTCTGACTATAAGCTGATGATAACCGGATCTGAGGTCTATCTTTGAAAAATGACTAGCACCCTGAAGTTGGTCAAACAAGTCATCAACCCTGGGGATAGGATACTTATTCTTGATTGTGACCTTGTTCAACTGCCTATAGTCAATGCACATTCTGAGAGTACCATCTTTCTTTTTCACGAACAACACTGGTGCACCCCCATGGGGAAATACTAGGTCTGATGAAGCCCTTATCTAGAAGGTTTTTCAACTGTTCTTTCAATTACTTAAGCTTAGGTGGAGCGATTTGTAAGGAGGTATCGAAATAGGCTGGGTATCTGGAAGGAGATCAATTCCAAAGTCAATTTCCCTTTTGGGAGGAACTCCAGGAAGATCTTCTGGAAACTCATTTACTACTGGGACTGACTCAAGAGTTGGGATTTCGGAAGTTGAATCCTTAACCCAAACTAGATGATAGAGATACCCCTTAAAAATCATCTTTCTATCCTTAAGGTAAAAAATGAATCGACCCATAGGCGCTAAGCTACTACCCTTCCATTCTAAGATTGGTTCGTCTGGAAACTAAAAATGAACAATCCTAATTCTACAATCGACTTAGGCATAACAGGAATGTAACCGGAGGCAAGCTCCGACAGTAACGGCATCTATGACACTTACCTCACCACTTTTGAAAGTGAGAGTGAGCATCAGGAGCCTCAAACTATAGCTTCTGATGATGATGAGTTGGTCGTAGCACAGAGGGCAGAGCTACGTTCAAAAAGAATGCATGATCCGTCTAGGATCAGAACCCCTCAGTCCATCTCTTTTTCTCCTCCAGTTCCAGAGCAGGCTTTAGTCCTAGCACCTTTTGTACAAGGTCCTCCCCTAAAGTCTATGAATAGACTAATGACTGAGGGGCTAAGGACAATTATTGAGGAGAAGCGTATGTCCACAGATGGGGTCATTGACAGGTACCCAGAGATTATGAGTTGTTTGAAGTCTCATAAGTTCCAGATCTTCACAAAGCCCCGTGGCTCGTATATACCAAGTTAGGTCTGAGAGTTCTACAATGCTTATAGTACATTGATACCACAAGGGAAAAAGTCGGCAGCTAAATTCAAGCCGGTTGACTACGTTGTCATCAAGGGTAAGAAAGTACAATGTGATTTTACTGCCATCAACGCAATATTAGAATGCACTACGAGGCTTGAGGATGATTGTCTCCACAAGATCAGGACGACGACTCTGGAGAACATTAAGAAGTGGCTGGCTCCGTTGATATCAGACGGCACTCCCAAGGTGTTTGAGTTTAGAGCAACTATTGAAACGAAGGACCTCAATGTGGCAGCGAGGTATTGGTTTGGCTTCATCAGCAGCACGATCATACCCTCCCAAACTGAGTTTATTATTCGCCACGCCAAAGCACCCTCTTTCGACTGTCTCATTAAGGGGTCAAGGCTAAACCTGGGGATGATCATCGCAAAGGAAATGCTCATGTGGGCCAAGCAGTGCTAGACTGCTCTTCCCTTCTCGGTGTTGATCACCGAGCTATCCAGACGGGATCGGGTTCCTAGAGATGCTAAGAAGGATGTGGAAGTGATTACCACATCCTCCACTGATATCTGGAGGATTGAAGCAGAATATTTGAAGGATGAGGCGGATAAGAAGAAGAAGAAGAAGAAGGCAGCCCTGGTGGACTCATCCCCCGGTGTGGACACAGACTAACTACCTGCACAGGCATTTTTGCCTACTCCGGCCCCTGAGCCTTCAAGTACCCCTATCACTGTCCCTTTTGATACTCCAGGTTCTTTCTCTACTGCACTTCTTCCGAGACCTGTTTCTGCTCCTATCTCTCGGACCCCGCTCACTCAGGCTTCATTACTCCGGATGGGGCAACTTTCCCATTCTTTTGATCATCGAGCTGCCAGACTTGAGGCACCCATTCCGGGCATGATTAAGACTCCCCTGGCTGATGCTGTGACACCATTGAGCGATGTCATTGATGTCCTTGCGGAAAGGATAATGGTGTGTGAGCGTGGCAAAGGGGCCACCGAGAAGGTGATGGCCTTGAAGGCCGCTATAGCTGTGTTGTGGAGTAATATGGATTAGCTAAATTCCACCGATATGTCCATGATCTTTAGAATGGTGGAGATCCCAGATGTGCCAGAAATGCCTCCGGCTACCACTGGAGATAAGGGTAGAGTTGAAGAAGCAGATGATCCTGCGTCTGAGGTGGAGACTGATGAGGAGATACTCTGAGGAAGCTTCATATGAGGGCCTTACTGAGACTGAAGAAGCCATGGTAGATGATGTTGTGCATGCTTCCTTAGCAGATACTCCCTTGGCTACTCCCAGTGCAGTTGTTGCTCCTTGTGAGGCGACCTGGGGTACTGAGGCCCGAGACCAGACTGATGCACCAGGCACTGATGCCCAGACAGATGGAGTGACTGCGTAGACAGGATCCCCTCTTTACCTCCCTCTTTGTCTTACTTTTATTTTAACTTTTGGATATTCTTGTTTGCATTTGAGGACAAATGCGTTTATTTGTGGTGGGCTGAGGCCCACCTTTTGTGTGACTTGTTGTGACCTGATTGGTTTTGGTTATATATTTGGGTTTTGAGCTAAAATTGTGTTGTACACTGCTTTTTGTGGAAAGTTTGAGCTTGTGGCTTTGTGTTTTTAATTATAAATGATTTTTGACTTTCGAAAAAAAATTGCCACCTCCTATTTGTATTGAATGTGGTTGTTCTTGTGCAAATTTGAGTATCAGTTTTGATCAATATCGATAACTTGAATAATGCTCATAATCGAACAAAAATGAATATGTGGCTACGATGAGGCCAAATGAAGTTGTATAGCCAATATGTGAACTTTTCGCATCTCGTTGTGACTAGCCAAGTATCGAATTGAGTCTCTTGTGATGAACATTGCACACTAGTGAAAGTGTGGAGTCTTGTTTGACTTTGGTGTCAATGCCTTGTGTGATGAGATTACCGTGAACCATGTGTGATGGCACCTAGAATTTGCCCCGTTGGTCCGGCTGACTAAGTGATGTGAACTCTTGATATGATCTTAGGCAACTTTAAAGAGTGTGAAACAATTTAACATTATACCTCTTTTTGTGTCCTACCTTGTGAGTGTGTGAAACCCTTTTAAGCACCCTTTGAGCCTTGACCTTTTCTTGGAAGAAACTTGATAGCATTGTGACCTTTGATTGATCCATTACCCATAATCCTCATGATTTGTGATTTGTTTAACTATCCAACTTAGGCCAAAAGCCAAAGTTGGGGGTGTGGTGAAAAGAGAAGGCAAATCAAGACGTGCAAGAAAATTCCCTTTTACCCATGTTTTGAGAAAAATGGAACCCCTCCATACAAAAATAAAGAACAAAAGAATGAAAAAAATGAAAAAATTATGGAATAAAGTTGTGAAAATACAAAAAGAAATGGGGTTTACAGTAGTCCATGGAAATTGAATAATGGGATGACTTGTAAGCACGAATGAAAAATGATGAAGAAAAGGAAAGAAAGTGTTGTTCACACCACGTTTTATGAGGACTATAGCCAATGAGCCTAAATGACCATAAATATGTACTCAGCCCCATTACAAGCCTTGAAAAGACCCTTTTTGATCTTGAGTGAGCTGAAACAAATGTTGGTTGGAAAATATGAGCAAACCTATGGGTGAAATCATACATTGTGTTCATCTTTGTGAGTGTGAGCACTGCATTTGATTTCGAAACTTTAAATTATTGAACCATTGTGTGTGAATATGGAATCATTCTTTGTGTGAGGGGATTTGATTTCCTTTGTTAAGCTTAAACTTGCATTTGAAGCAAGTATTATGAGCTTGAGATTCTTCGATAATGGTGAGTCACAATTGGAAACTTTGAGTGCACATTTGATCCTTGCATGAGTAAGTTGAGTCTTTTTGTGTGCATTCATGATTGAGTCTGTGTAGCACTGTTTAAGACATCCTTTTTGAACTGTTGAACTTGAGTTTTACTTGAGGACAAGCAAAAGTTTAAGTTGGGCATGTTGATGAGTCCACGATTTGGACTCATTTAGGGCTTAATTTTAATAGATTTAGTCTTCTCGAATGCATATTTTGTCTCAATAACTGATATAAATCCTTGAATTTCAGGTATTTGAATTTAGGGACAAAGCTTGGACACAATTGAGCAAAAAGGAACAAGGCAGCTGAAAGAACGAAGAAAAGAAGGCATGAGGCTCGTCTAAATCATTGGGCGAGTTGCCGAATGGCCTTGGTCTCGCCTTATGTTCCAGTGTGCCAAGCCCTGAAGGAGAAAATCAAGTCGGCAATAGAAAGGAGCAATCGGCGAGTAGCAGAACAGTTCCGTAATGCAGTGCCTTATCACCCAAAGTTACAGGACCTCAAGAATGCTGAAAGCAAACGCAAAAAGGCGATACAAATGATCAAAGGGAAAATTGCCGAGCGGATCGGTGATCCCGACTAACTGCGTCGACTGAACCTTCGCAACATACTTTTTGACAACTATAAATACTTGTTTAAATTTTTAGCTTAGTATCAGATTTTGTAGGGAATCATATCATTATTCAGTGTTTGAAGTTTTAGAACTGAGAACTGAGTTTGAGAGACATTTTTCCTTAGCTTTGAAGATTTCCATTTCAAAGAAATTGGAAGTGGGTATTGAAGATTCTTCATCTTAGACGTTTGTAAAGACAATATTAATCGTACCCAGTTGATGGAAACACATTTCAGTATCAATTTCAATCGTTTTATTATGTCTAGCTAAAACCCCAATTCTTGAGGTGTGAATATGTGATTATGGGTTGAATTAATTGTTGGGTATTGCTAATTGATAGTCTATTTTCTATTTAAAAGTGATTTCGTTTAGTAATTGTGGTTGAATATAATGGGTTGTAGTTGCAAATACAATAATAACTTCGTGTTTTTGGCTTGCGAGAGAGAGAGATTTTAAAACCAAAATTGTTGAATCGATGGTCTGTGGGTATTGGGTTGTCATGGGTTCAGCTCAAGAGAGTGAACCCCAAATCCTTTTCCACACATTTAGCTCGAGAGAGTGAATAGACTAAAGCGAAGGTGTGCTTCATTACCGCTTATTGGTTTTCGAGAGAAACCAATTCGATTCGAGGTGAATTGTTCAAGAAAAAGTTTACCCCCACTAAAGTCTAGATTATTCACTTATTTGCAGCAGTTTACTATTAATTACAATTGCCCGGTTGTTTATCTTATCTCATAATCCTATCACATCCCAATGATCCCGTTTCCATATTCGTATTTTCATATTATTTGTTGTTTTTAGTTGCTTGTTGACTACAAACCCCCCTTTTAATATTCCATCCTTAATTTTCATGTTTTTCTTGGTAAATGTTTTTAGCAATAATTGACTTGAGAATATTTATGATTTTCTATTGATTCTTGAGTACGAACCACTCCCTTGGGACTCGACCCCAACTCACTAGTTGGGTTATATTACTACTCACAATCGTTGGCACTTGAACTGGAAGTAGTGTCCTGATACATGAAATCAATCACTCAGGCCATGCTCCTTAAGATGGGACACCTAGCCCATTCTGCCGATGTGCGAGCTTCCTGGCTAGAGGCTGAGGTGCCTTGAATGATTGAGCGAGCCATCTTAGCTACTTTGACACCCCTCCGAACATATATGTTGATGCTCTCAAGGTGAGAGTAAAGACTTGTGAGAGTCGACAAGGGGCTACTTTTGAGGTTACGGCTTGGAAAGCCGAGGTCTTTTATTTGAGGAAGGATATGGACTATCTGAAGTCCACAGACTTCACTTCACTGTTTGAGTCAGCTGAGGCTCCGGGTGTTACGACCAGTTCTGATATGCCTCCAGCTACCACCGGAGATGAGCCTATGGATGATTTGGCTGCTGCTGAGTCAGAGGCGGAGACGGATGAGGAGCAGCTTGATGCTCAGGAGGCGATCATCTATGAGGACGTGCCTGATTTAGAGGAGACGATACTACAGTCAGTCATTTAGACATCGTTGACAAATACTTCCATGGCAGGCTCTAGTGGATCCAATGTTGCTGTTACCCCAGGCATTGATGCCCAAGATGAGATTGTTACACCGAGCATTGATGCCCCGACAGACAGAGCGACTGTGTAGACAGAACCATTCTTTACCTCCCTCTCTATTGTTTTGGTGATTTTTATGTTTTCAGTTTCATTTGAGGACAACTGCTTTTCTTTTATGGGTGGGGTGAGGTATTTCTATACCTACCTCTTGTGTTTTGATTTTGTTTGTGAATATTGGCGAATATTGAGTATTTTGATCTATATATGTGTTTGATTGTATTTTGTGGATGATTGAGCTTATGGCTCCTTGTTTTGAATGGAAATGGTTTTTGTCCCATTTTGAAAATTTTGTGCCACCTCTTTTGTATGTGATTGTGGATATTCTTATGCAAATTTGAGTATCGGTTATAATCAACACCGATAACTTGAATAGTGCCCTTAATTGTACAAAATGAATGTGCGGCTACGATGAGGCCAAGTGAAGTTGCATAGACAATGTGTGAACTTTTTGCATCTCGTTGTAACTAGCCGGTTATCAAATGAGTCTCTTGTGATAACCATTGCACACTAGCTAGAAAGTGTGGAGTCTTGTTTGATATTGGTACCAATGCCTTGTGTGATGAGCTTACCTTGAACAAGTGTGTGATGACACCTATAATTTGCCCCGTTTGTTCGGTTGACTAAGTGATGCAAGCACTTGAAATGATCTTATGCAACAATTTTGATGAGTGAATTTTTTTTATAATATACCTCTTTTTGTGGCAAACCTTATGAGATGTGTGAAGCTTGCTTGAACCCCTTTGAGCCTTATCCTTTTCTTGGAAGAAACTTGAACAATTGTGACCCCTCTTTATCTATTCGCCCATAACTCTCATGAAGTGTGGTTTGTTTAAATAGCCAACTTACTCCAAAAGCCTAAGTTGGGGATGTGGTGAAAAGAGAAGGAAAATCAAGAAGTGTGAGAAATTCCCCTTTGAGAATGGTTTTGAAAAAGATGGAACACCTCTATATAAAAAAAAATTAAAAAAAAGAAAAAAAATGAAAGAGTTGTGAAATAAGTAATGAAAATTGCAAAAGAAATGGGGTATCGGGAAGTCCATGTGAAATTGAATAATGGGGTGAATTATGAACATTATCAAAATGTTGAAGAAAAGGATGAAAGTGATGTTCAGACCACATTTCATGAGAGTAGCAGTCACTGAGCCTAAATGACCATACATTTACACTCAGCCACGTTACAAGCCTTGAAAGACCTTCGTGATCTTGAGTGAGCTGAAACAAGTATTTGGAAAATAAGGGTAAATTTATGGGTGAAGTCATTCATGTGTTCATCTTTGTGAGTGTGAGAGTTGTATGTGATTCCGAAACTATAAATTGTTGAAGAATTGTGTGTGAATATGGAATCATCTTTGTTGTGAGGGCATTTGAGTACCTTTGTTGAGTTTGAACTTGCATTTGAAGCAAGTATTGTGAACTTGAGCATCTTTGATAATGGTAAGTCACAACTTGAATCTTTGAGTGCACAATTGATCCTTGCATAAGTAAGTTGAGTCTTGTTGTGTGCATTTATGATTGAGTCTTATTTAGCACTGTTTGAGAAATCCTTTTTTTAAACTATTGAACTTGAGCTTTACTTGAAAACAAGCAATAGTTTAAGTTGGGGGTGTTGATGAGTCCTGGATTTGGACTCATTTAGGGATTTGTTTATATAGATTGATTGTCCTCAAATTCTTAATTTGTGCCAATAACTGATGTTAAATCCTTGATTTTCACGTATATGGATTGAGGAAAAAACCAAGGACACTAACAGGCAAAAAGGAACAAAACAAGTTGAAGAAATGAAGAAGGGTGAGCCTGAGGATCGCCAAGAGCACTCGACGTGTCACCGAGTGGCTCATCTGACCGCCTGAAGTTCCAGTGTGCCAAGCCCTGAAGGAAAGAACCAAGTCAGCAACGAAAAGGAGCAGTCGGTGGATCGCCGAGTAGTTCCGCAATCGCCCAAAGTTACAGACCTTGAGGATGCTGAATGCCAAGGTGAAAAGGCGATGAAAAAGGTCAAAGGGCAGCTCGCCGAGTGGTTCGGCGAGCCTGACTTACTTCGCCAACTGCCCTTCGTGGCTTATTTTTGGCGACTATAAATTAGATTTTGAACACTTTAGTTAGTATCTAGGATCTTATCTTTAGTATTATTTTGTATTAGAACACTTAGAACTTTTCTCTATATAGGTTTGGATAGCTTTGAAGAATTTGAGAAATTCAAATTGGAGATTTTGGAAGTGGGTCTTTAAGATTCATCAAATTGGAACATTGTAAAGACGAAATCACTCATACCCAGTTGATGGATAATCAATTTGGTAACTGTTTTTACCATTTATAATGTCTAGCTAAAACCCCAATTCTTGGGGTGTGATCATGTAATTATGGGCTGAATTAGTTTATGGGTATTGTTAATTACTAGTTTAAATGTTATTTAAAAGTGAGTTTAATCATTAGTTGTGGTTAAATTTAAGAATTGTAGTTGCAAATGCAGTTCTATATTTGTGTTCTTGGCTTGCTCGAGAGAGAGAGGTTTTAGAACTAAGATTATTGATTGATGATTTGTGGGTATTGGGTTGAGTGTGGTTTAGCTCGAAAGAGTAAATCCTAAACTCAATCCTACCCATCTAGCTCAAAAGAGTGGATGTATTAAGGTGTGAGTTGTTCTTTATTGCCATGCTTGTTGATGTTCGAAAGATATCACCTGATTCGGGGTAGTTGTTCAAGAGAAAACTATCTCCCTTATAGTCTAGCCTACTCACTGATATTTAGTTGTTTACTAGTAGTTGCAATTACCAATATGCCTATATTTGCCTATAATCAATCATATCCCGAGAATTTATCTCCCTATTGTTATTTCAAATCATTTGTGACTGTTTGTAGTTGATAATTACAACCAAAACCCCCCATCTGACATTCGTGTCACCCCTTTTACTTGATTATATCTTTAATCGATAATTTCTATTCCTATGGCTGATTTGACCACATTCACACTTCTTGATTGAATTTAAAACACGTACCGCTCCCTGTGGGATTTGACCCCAACTCATTTAGTTGGGTTTTATACTGATTTACGATCGTTGAACACCTAGAATTGGATAAGGTGTGCTTGAAACGTTAAATCACTAGGCCACACGGCTTTATATTACATCACTAGTTAGAAAGGCATGTTTACTTATATACACAACATCTCTCCTGTGTTTTTATTGATGTGGGACTTCTTGTCTTAAGTTGGGGTATTACATACACACTCTATATGGATTCAGCATTCTCGCTGAGGTTTTCCTCAAAGAATGGGATTTGCCTAGACTCAATACTGAGGTTTGACCCACCTTATCAGGATTTGTGCCTAAACTCAGTTGATCTCTAGCCCACATCAACAAGGCTGATAGAG
>JAJOOF010013786.1:0-14782 GCA_029582545.1 Solanum lignicaule | reverse complement strand
TGTGAGCAAGTTAGGCATGTTTGATATTTACATGCCAACTTGAGGGGGAGTGTTGAATGAGTAGGCAGATTTAGTCATAATCTGCTCCACCATTGAGCTGGCAGATTTGATTATAATCTGCTCCACAAATAAAGCAGGCAGATTTGATTAGGATCTGCTCCTGTTAATATGGGATTAGAATATATTATTCTAGGAAAATAGTTTAGAGGAAATCCCTTGATTCAAGGATTTCCTAAGAATTAGGGATTGATTAGTTTATTTGGTCTTTACTTGTTCTCTTATAAATACTGTAGAAACACTATGAATAAAATATACTTTTCCAGTATCTAAACTTTCAGTTTACACAATCTTACACAGAATAGGAATAGTTTATAGTCTCCTACTTGGTAAAGAATTGTATTATAGTGTCTATAAATAGGGTTCTTTATGTAATAATGAAAATTCACAATCAATAATATTTTCTTCAGATTTCTCTTAATTTCTTTCAAGAACTTGCTTATAAAAGAAAAACCTATACGATTTGACCCAAGTCTTCACAATATGATTTATGAACTATGATTTGAGCCAAGGCTCCAACAATATGATTTATGAACTATGATTTAAGCCGAGGCTCAACAATATGATTTATGAACTATGGCTTATGGGATTTTAGGCCAAACATGTATCTCTCATAATCTCTACAATATATACACATGATTCACGTCATGACTTATGAGGTTTCCAAGCTAAACATTTTTTTCATGGGCATTACACCAAATTATGATATATGAGCTTAAAGCTATTCAGGGCAAGTTTTTGGAGTAATGGTTAACATTGAGAAGGATGAGTTCAAATAATGAATTCCCGGAACTACATTTGCCGCGGTAGGTTTAGGATCGTTTCGTTGATTTGGGTAAATCCTCCTGTTTTCCGAAGAGCATGTATGGATCCTTTGCTAGCAAATCATTTATGTACGTCTCATATCCAACAAGGTATGAGGCAACTTAGTTAATCAGGCCGAGATCAGACTCCATGTGTTTCCATGGTGGTTATGTCGGGTTAACCTAAGAAGTAAAGTACATTATGATAAGAAAAGACCTCTTTTTGAGTTATGATCCGTTTACTCTATGTTTTACTCATGATCTTCAATTATGCAGTTCACATCATGTTTCATTAAGCTATCTTACACACAGTTCAATTCCATATGTACTTACCTATTGTCGAGGGCGTTGCATTTTAAATGATGTAGAATCAGGTATTCAAGATGGTCGAGAAGAATGTTAAGTTTTATGTTTCAGCTCTTGGTGCGCTCCATTAGTTCTTAGCCTATATAGTAAGTCCATTCGGTTGGTTAAGCGTATGGCTAGGCAGGGAGCCTTGTCCCGATAAACAGTTTATTCAGTCATGTTAGAGGCTTTATAGATGGTCAGTTAGTATACTCTTATGACCTGTATTCCAGTTTTGACCTACGTGCTACTTCACGAACTTAAACAATGATTTATGAAAAATACTTTATTTACAAGACTTATTCCCTTATGTTAAACGAATCCCTCAAGTTCTTTTAAGTTATGCATTATGCTCATGTCTAGATGTATGTTCTATGTTTATGCCATGATATGGGTTCGTTCGGGCCAGCGAAGGCATCGAGTGTTGGTGCCGCCTAGTGTCTAGGCTAGAGCCGTGAGACTTGCTCACAATTTTTAAAATTTAGCAAACCAAAAGACGTCGACAGATATTTAGAAATAGAAGAGGCAGCTCAGTTCACTAAAGCTCTAGCTATGCGTGGGGTCCGGGGACAGGCTTGACCGCAAGGGTCTATTGTAAATATGTATTGCACGAAGAGGAGACATATAAGTACCTTCAGCATGTTATGAAACTCAATAATTTGAAACAAAGTGAATTTCCTTCAGGATATCAATAACTTGTAATATTTACACCTAATATGATGGTGCTTTACAAATTCTTGATCCAATAAGATATGGACTTCTTGATAAGGAACTGTAGACTAGCACCTCTATAAAATTAAGCAAGCTAGCACAGAAGTAGACAGTTTTGCATTCATAGAGTTATAATTATACTATTAGAGATATATATGCGTACCCAGCTATGCATGGCATTTGCAACAATTATAGACCATGTCGGTAGTTTGGAGAGTAAACGCCTGAAAGGAGGGATCCCTTTACTTGTTTTTGATTTACCCTCAACTATAGTGTGTATCTTCCCCTTGTTTTGTATATACCTCAATTCATGAATGGATATTTGCTGACTATGTTCAGGAGTACTAGAGGTAGCAGAAACCCACACTAAAACCCATAGGAATCCGGACAAGCCAAATATCACAAATGGTCCGAATAGGCCACCTTGTGACATAAGTATAGGAGAAAAGGTAAGTCCAATAGCACTTCCAAGCTGAAAACCAGCCATGGCAAGTCCGACAGCCCTTGAGCGCTCGGTAGGAGGAAACCATCTACAGGGAAAAGCACCAGTTTTAAAGCAACATGTTAAACCAGATCTTTCAGTTCTACAGACTACTATCACAACTATTTAGTATAGAGACCATATTATAAATTCAAAAGTTTCTTGACTTCAATACCTTGCAATCATATTATTCATGCAAGGAAGAGCAACCCCTTCGGCAATTCCTAGCAGCATCCTCATGGAAAGTAATGCCCATAATGATGCTTCTGCTGCCCAAGGAGTTAGAAGTGTCGCCATGGACCATAAAGCCACACCCCATGCCATCACTAACTTACCTCCGTAGTAATCCACCAGAGTCCCCCCGGCTATTGGCGAGATCAGGTATCCCCAGAGAAATGATGACTGCCATTAGTAACTATTTATCAATCAGAACACTGAATATCAAATGCAAGGTCAGAACAGAAGTGGAAACATGATTTGTTAGTCGATTTCTTTCATTTCAAGTCAAAGATTTTTTTTCGTATGTTATTATAGCTACTATAGTAACACATGAATTCAGAAATTGGTCAGTACCTTGAAAATCTAGTTCTTTGGCTCAATTCAAGAAATGCATATTTATCAGGAAAATGCTTTACCATAAAAGACTCGCACAATCAAATTCAAACTGCATTTAGATGTCCAACATCAGGTTTTTGGAAGAGAATAGTTTAGTTTTCAAATTTTCACATCAGAAAATAAGAGCACCGAAAGAAATAACAATTTTCAGCAACTGTCCAATCCAAATGAGTTTGATTGGTTGGGATTTATTGCCCTTCTCTACCTAAAAGTTTATGAGAAGTTTTTTCGCACTTATAGCGCATACGTTGAAAGTATTCAATATAAGTCTATGAAAAGTTTTTGGCATTTACCATATGTTGGTTGCCCAATGTGAGGTGCCGCTGCATGTGAGCCATTGGACCTTGAGAAGGAAATTAAGAAAGCTCTCCGCCACACCCTCCACGGATTTTATATGGTGTGGTGGGACATGGGGAAGGTGTTCGTTTGAATTTGATTTATGAGTTGTTAGCTTTCATAGATTGTTAAAACAGACCATGTGAATATCAGATTTGTACCCTTAGATTTTGTCACGTTTAATTCCTCCCATTCACACCCCCACCCCACCCAGAAGAAAAGAAAGGAAAGAAGTGAACAGAAAACATATAATGTTAGATGAAAATCTATTACGACGGTTCTGATAAACCTAGACTAAAACAGCGGACATCACCTTTTTTCCTTTTAGAAAATTAACTTTGGAACTAAAATTAATGAAATCAGATTCTCATATAAGACAAGCATTTCCACACCTTGATGATATTTTATTTTACTTTTGAAAATGGTAAAGTTGTATTCATCTGCAATGAGGGAATGCTCGCAACCAAACAAAAATTGCAAGGCAAGAAGTCATGAATACAAAGAGCCTAGGAAATCTACTAACTGATCTACTTCATATAAACCCTCCCTCTTCTTTACACCTTGACGATACTTTTACAAGAGCTCTGACTTGAATCCTAACTAGGTAGACGCCTAGGATCTGAGGTAAAAATTGAATTTATGAATCAAAGCGAACTTTTCTTACAGCAGATCCACCCTATAATATTTCAAAGAAAAAGTTAGCAACATAAAAGATTAGTGACTTGATATCATCGAAAAGGTCACATAATAATTCATTTTAAGCTTGGATCTCTTCAAGCAATCAAGGAGACGAAAAACCATGTTAAGCAAAAGGAGAAAAGGTTGATTGACTTGCATTGCTGATGAAAATCAAAGAAAGTCAGCTTTGACACTAGCCAATGTAGACAGAATTATCCTAGTTGACTTATTTCTTTCTTTCTTTTAGTCAAGAGAATGCTTCTTCAACTTGGCCAATGAACTTGTGGACTTCATTTTCCAAGCCAAAATTTTGAACTTGCAAGTTTATATACAAGCACTCTAACGTATCCACACTTGGAGCGGTCATGAATTTAAGATATGATGTTCTACTAAGTTTGATGTAAGATATAAGAGATAAACTTTTTACCTATATTCATAAAAATATGTATATTTACTCTTATTAAATCCACAACCATCCATGTGAGCAATTTCCAAATTTATTTACTAGAATATTTCAGAATGTAATTAATTGAATTGGTGAAGAAATAGGGTGTGGAGTAGAAAAAAATTAATGAAAGTACCTGAACAACGCCAGCAAAAGATTGACGCCAACCATGAGAAAGAGATAGGGGAACTATAGCGACTGACATGACAACTCGATCTGCGTTACATAAAGCCAAAGACAAGGCTAACATTGCCACAACTTTCACTCTCTCCGAAGTGATGAACTCCACAAAGCTCCCTTGTCGCTGTACTGATTGAGATTGAGAATCATTGGAAGAAGCTCGTATTCGATTACTCCGAACCGGAACCTCGGTTCTGAAGAAAGTGTTAGCAGTTATCAATTTGAAACAACAGTTGTGATTGGGCGGAAATTTGCAGTTTGAAGGCAACTTGATGTTGAATACTAACTGTTTACCAAAGGAATTAGGTTTCCTAAAGCTCGAACTAAGGCTGAGATATCGGAGAGTCGCCGGAGAATCCATCTAGAGATTAGTGCTGTGGTGTTATCGAAAATGATTTTGCATTGAATTACGGATGATACCTCGTTCAAGGCATTTAATTTTGTTCCCTAATGTCACGGCGGCTTGAACTTGATGATGAATAAATAGCATATGTGATTTGACGTAATTCTCAGTTTTCGCAAATGCTGTTACGGAGTCCGTTTGTTCCACTCAGCTCCATGGATCAGATAATTGCTATCTGTTGGCGTCGTTCAATTTTTCTTCTTATATTTGGATTATTACATAATTGCAGGCGTCCTTCAATTAGATAATTCATATACTACTTCCTTTCATTTTTAACTACTTAAATTAATATCACGGAATTTTTAAAATAATACTTAAAATCTATAAGTCATTAAAACTAAAACACTATATTATCTTGCATACAAGTGTAGACATTGAAATTTTGTAGGACTCTACAAGATGTGTTCAATTCGAGTTGGGACTCTACTAATTGTGCTCAACTCAAATTAGAATTCTTGGAAACTACTCAACCCTAAACCCTAGTTTATGCCTATATAAAGGGTATTAAATTCTCTTAAAAGGCATCTCAAAAATTCCATAAAGAGATCAAGACCTCGATAAATTCCACAAAAGACATGAAATATTCATATAGAGGTCAAATTTAAATCATCCTAGTTCGAGAAATACGCCACTAATGGCCCTCGAATCATGGATAAATCAAGGGAGAGTAGAATCAAGGGAGGAACAAAATTGTACCCGCTGTCTTGATGAATAAAATTATGTTTCTTCTTATTTTATTGTGATTGCCATTTATTTCTGTCACTTTAAAATTTATTGCAAACAAATTGGCATGTCCAGTGGGACCAAATCTGCCCTTCATCTCTTCTCTCTTAAATCAAATCTGAAAATTTGAAGCTGCAAAGGTGGAAGAATGAGTACTTCAAGCCTCGTCTTTGAGTTTCATCAAGTCTACACTCCGATAAACCTTGAAGCAGGGGGCATTTGTAGACATTGAAATTTTGTGGGACTTTACAAGATGTGTTCAATTCGAGTTGGGACTCTACTAATTGTGCTCAACTCAAATTAAGATTCTTGGGGGCTACTCAACCTTAAACCCTAGTTTATGCCTATATAAAGGGTACTAAATTCCCTTAAAAGGCGATCTCAAAAATTTCATAAAGAGATCAAGACCTCGATAAATTCCACAAAAGACATGAAATATTCATATAGAGGTCAAATTTAAATCATCCTAGTTTGAGAAATACGCCACTAATGGCCCTCGAATCATGGATAAATCAGGAGAGAGTAGAATCAAGGGAGGAACAAAATTGTACCCGCATATTTATCAATAAAGTTATGTTTCTTCAGATTTTATTTGTGTGGTTTATTTATTTTCCATATGTTTAAAATTTGTTGCAAACAAATTAGCACGCCCAGTGGGACCAAATCTACCCTTCATCTCTTCTCTCTTAAATCAAATATGAAAATCTGAAGCTGCAAAGGTGGAAGAATGAGTACTTCAAGCCTTGTCTTTGAGTTTCATCAAGTCTACACTCCGACAAGCCTTGAAGCAAGGGGCATTTGTAGACATTGAAATTTTGTGGGACTCTACAAGATGTGTTCAATTATTACATCTTATTATTTATCCTTAATAGCATAAGTATAAATTAATGACGATAAAAATACATACCAAAATCTGTAACATAAACAATGGTCAGTGAGTCACTCAATTGTGAAGAAGAAGAAGAGGAGGTTCAAAATTTTTGTGGTTTTAAAATGAGAGAAAATTCCTCTATTTATAGACAACAAAGGGTAGTGTGAACAAATATTTATTGTGCTTTATCGGAAAGGTTACAATTATTTGGAAAAGTTGCAACCCTTCAAAAAGGTCACAACCTTTCATAAAAGTCGCAATTTT
The DNA here is from genome assembly GCA_029582545.1 of Solanum lignicaule. Classification (NCBI taxonomy): domain Eukaryota; kingdom Viridiplantae; phylum Streptophyta; class Magnoliopsida; order Solanales; family Solanaceae; genus Solanum; species Solanum lignicaule. The sequence continues at coordinate 7,870 of JAJOOF010013786.1, read as the reverse complement.
CATAAAAGTCACAACTCTTTATAAAAGTCGCAACTTTTCATAAAAGTCACAACTTTTCATAAAAGTCGCAACTCTTCATAAAAGTCGTTACTCTTCATTAAAGTCGCAACTTTTCATAAAAGGGGAAGGCTAATTTTGGAAATAAATAAATTAAAAGGGAATTCTGGTTTGTGGTGGAGCCACGTAAGCGGACATAATGTTCTCTTTTATATATATATATATATATATATACTAGTAAAATTACCCGCGCTTCGCGTGGAAATTTGATATTACAAAATTTATAAAATAATACTTAAAACCTATCAGTCATTAAAGCTAAAACACTATGTTGTCTGATTACGTAGTAAAGAACATTAATAATATAAAGGAAAATGATAATTATAACATCTTATCATTTATTTCAATCAATCATCTTTAATTTGATTTTATAATTTATCATTTGCCTCCAGAAAGTGTTACTATTTGATATTTTTGGAAAAGTAGATGAACATCAACATGTGATATTAAATTTTCTATAATCTTTATCTATACTAACAATTATACCAATAACTTTACGGAAACATAAACAACAACGTTTAAAACATGTACTCAAAAACAACAATTAATATCATAAGCACAAATTAATGATTGTTAAAAATATACCAGGATCTATAACAATAGAATGAAACAGAAAGGAAAAAATGTGCCCACTGAATGCACAATGTCCCCTTAAGGAAATTATTCCCCTCTAGTACCCGAGGTTTGAAAGAATAGACCCTCTCAGGATGGAACGATTCTATTCACAAGTGTATTGATACAGAAACAATGGTGTTAGTGAGCCACTCAACAGGAGCAAAGTACACAAATATTTAATTGTGCAAAAGAAGAAAAAGAAGTTCAAAATTTTCGTTGTTTTAAAATGAGAGGAAATCCCTCTATTTATAGACATAAAGGGCAGTGTGAACAAATGTTTTTTGTGCCTTATCGAAAATGTCACAACTCTTTGGAATAAAAGTCGCAAATGTTCATAAAAGTCACATCTTTTCATGAAAGGGGAAGGGTATTTTTGGAGATAAATAAATTTAAAAGAAAATTATTGCTTGTGGTGGCGCCACGTAGGCGGACCTAGGGTTCTCTTTTATATAAATATATTATATATGATATGATTGTCATAGTTTCCTTTTTTTAGGGTAAAACTATAAAAAACAATTTTCATTAATATTTTATGATGTATTTTTTCATCATAGTAATATGCAAAAAAAAAGAAAAGTAATTTATAGTACTTTTTTTTATAGTTTTTGAATATCTAATTTTTTTTGTTTAAAATATCAAATTAATGTAATCTAATTTAACTTTGAAAATTAGTCAAATTGACTTTCAAAAAACACAACATGACAAATAAAAATAGACTGAGGGAGTAAATATTTTTTCTATTACTTCATGTTAACTTTAAGTTCCTGATCTAACCTTTATCTCTAAAGACAAAAATTATAAAGTATCTTATAAATCCAATATAATCAAGCAATGCATTAATAATTTTTTAAAATCTCATAAGCTACATGTTGTTTTAAAGCCAAATGTTATTTTATAAAGGCAGAATAGTCTAGGAGGCTCCTATACTTGGCTCCATTTGTCGCCTGCCATCCTTTTATTCACGACTTTGTCAACTGAACCCTCAAACCTACTGAAACACGACATTTTAAACCCCCTTTTTCTGACTTGTCATCATATGTGGCAAAAACAGCTCAAGTGCGTGAATTACACTCACTTTAAAAGCGTGATAGGCTTTAAAAAGCTAATAACAGTCATTTTTGGCTATTACATCAGTCATCTTGTCACAACCCGAGAGCACCCCCTAGTCGTAACACGGCGTACTCGACCCCCAAGGGGTCTAATACAAACCTCTTAGCTCATTCATTGCATTTGACATATAAAAATAGTACGGAATTAACACTTTATTCAAAACCAAATTATCAAAAACTCAATTATAAAGCATCGGAATACTAAATCTCACATGGCCATCTTAGACAAACTTTAACAAGATAGGGTCACGCCCCTTTACAATCGAAGTATAGACAAAAGTCTTAAAACATAAAAAAAAAAATAGAAACATAAAGTCCTTGTCCTAGACATATGAGGACATACCAAAAGAGGTCTTGCGAGAACTCTAATCAAAAGCTTCACTATGGAGAATCAAATCGAGTGTCAATCCCTACACTTCATAAGAGTAAAGAAATATGGGTTAGCACACATAAATGTACTAAGTATGATGACCATGCAAAAACATGCTTTAAAAGGGACATTTTGTTGAAAGTCATGCTTTAGGCCATTTTTGTAAAATTTCATGAACATTGATACAAGAGAGGCATAATATAAGTCACCACCAACATACAAAGTCACATAATTTACATTTGAGCAAAATCACATATAACCCTTTACCTTCACCTTGAACCTCCACCTCAAGTAACCCTCATGATATACCTGTGCAATGTATGGATAGCGTCTCATACCACCACCCACACTAAGGCACCATCTTAAGGTCACCAAAAGTGAACTTACCATTCATCCGTTCCACCTTTACACAACAAAGCATTTAAGAGACACAAACATTACATGAATCACATCATCACATTAAGAACAACATCTAAGACAACTCTAAGTTATACTTGTGCAATGTGCAAGTAGCATCCCATACTACTACTCACACTAAGTACTTCTCTGAAGTCACCCTAGACAAGGCACATTCATATACAATAGACATGACAAGGAAGTAACTCATAGTACAATCCAAGTATAGCATGCATCTTTACATTTAAGCATTTAAACCAACATTCTTCATTAGGTTCATTTAGGACACATTCATGTATTTAGAGGACCTTCATACATTTAGTCATTAAGACTTAGAGAACTCACTATAGCCCCTTTAAAGCCTACTCGTGCAATGTATAGATAGCATCTCATACTACTACAATTTGTAGTACCTATCAAGTAACTAGAGTGCACATCTTACATGATGGGTATAAGTGTTTAACCGACATAGACCATGAAAGCTAGATCATGGAATCCGATATACTATCCCATATCGTAAGGGTTGGTCTACTTGCCTAAGGTAAACCGGTTAACATTAGCTCGGATGGAATCCGCTAGCTAATATCCTATGTGGGTACATAGTTATGGGATAGGAAGATGTTCATTGGAACTCTAACATAACAATGGGAGAGTTTCCATCTAACCAAATCCACTCGGTGCTTAGCCTATATTCCCATAGATTATTTCATTCACATTACATTAGTGTATTAGGGAGGAATGCCATAGGCCTATCGACCCATGATACATAATTACCAAAGAAGGAATGCTATAAGTCTATCGATTCATGGTCCCTCATTACATTCTTATACTCATGAAAGAAATGCCACCAGCCTATCGATTTATGGTACATTGACCAATTAAGAAAGGAATGCCACTAGCCTATCGATTCTAGAGTCTTCGTTACATTAGATCATTTATGAAATGAATGCATAAAGCCTGTCAATTCATAGCCATCAAGTCAAGACACATTCATCACTCATATATGAAAGGAATGCATAATTCCTACCAATTCTAGAATCATCATTCACATAATAGGAACCCTTCATATTCCATCATTTTCATTCATGAGTATCAATTTGAAAAATACTAACACAAATACATTCAATACAAGATCATCATTCTATCATTGAATCACATGTAAATGCTTCACATTATACAACATCATGATAATACTTCAATTCATCACACTATGTCATCAAGGCCATGATCAAAATGTACATAGTAAGTAAACACCTCCACTTTTCAAGTGGTTCAACAATTCAAGCACAATTTTACATTAACATGAAATTAGGTCAAACTTGCCCTTTCAAGGATATGATCACCAATCCTCAATTCACCAACAATTCACCATAATTTGGCATAGATGATGATACAATTCAACAATCTAAATCAATCCAAGCATAAATCCATTAACATTCATTCATGATTAACAAACCCACTTCATAAGTCATAATTTAGGAATTGAGAGAAACCATGGGTTCATAGAGTTTTTCATCTTAAATCATCAATTAAACATCTATATAATCATAACTTGGCATTTGAAAACGTTTGATGCAAGAACCCATGAGATTGAGTAAAAACCTAGGGTTTTTCATTAACTTGAAAACTTTGAAACTTCTTTGAAATTGACTCTAGGGTGAAAGCTAACCCTATATGAAGGATCACCATACTTTATACTTGAATAATCCAACGACATTGAAGAAGAAAAACCTTGAAATCCCCAATCCTATCTTGAACTTGACCTTGATCTCCAATGGAGTTTCTAGAGAGAACTTTTTAGGAGGGAAGGGTTTTGATTTGAGAGATTAAATCTAAACGAGTGTTTTAATACTCTTAATATACCTTAAAACACTTAAAATAACCGTCCACATACTAATTAGGACTTGGGGTGAATTTACCACTTCACCCCTAAGTTGGTCATGTCCCTTGACAGATTACATGTACCATTCACGAGCCCTGGACTCACCGACCGTGCTATTGGTCCGTGGTCTGGGGATGTGGCATGGTTTTGGGGGTGTTGACCTATGGAGGTCATCCACGGGGAGTGGAAGGACCTACGGGTCGTGAACCCTATTCGTAGGTCATGAAACTTTGGCCAACTTTGGTGATTCTTTGGGAGTTTGGGGGTTAAACTAAGGGTCTTCCTCAAGGACCCCTAGGGTAGTCCTTGGGGAGTCGTACGTTGATATTGGACCCCTAAACCCCTCAACCAAAGCTCGGGACAACATACAACAAAATCAAACCTCGTGACAAACACAAACACACACACACGTTAGGCTCTTGTTTCACTAGTTCGTTTTTAGGGTCGTTACATTATCCCCCACTTAGGAACATTTGTCCTCGAATGACACTTGAAACACATAAGGTGTATCGACTCATGACTAGCAGCCCACAATCATGCATGCAACATCAATATAAATGAATAAACATAGGAGGATACATTAACTCCACATCAATAAGCTCAAAACACAACAAGAAGGTAGGAACTAAATCTACAAACTCCCTCTGCATCAAAACTTCACATTTCTCATTACATTGGAGGAACTTCCTTCTCCAACTCACATCATTCTCATTACAACATCATTAGGCACATTATGCAATTTTTCTCATAAAAGCACATTATGCAACTTTTTCAAGAACACATTTAAGTATGCTCAACAAGTCAACTCATGAAACATTTAGGCAACTCATCATAGATGCATATTAACATGAGGAACACAATTCATGAAAACTCATTTTTTTCTCATTTAAACCAGAATTCAATAAGATCATGCACAACATTAGGAGACCATGGAAACTCATATTCACACAAGACTCCAAAACATGCAACAAGCTACTAGGAACTCTTGGTCACAAGCTTGAATAAGAATAGAAGGAAAAAGATAAGGATATCAACACTCTCAACAACCTTACTATTCAACATACCATCCCCCACTTAGGATAAAACCCAACTAAGGCTATCATGAAACAACATAAGGATCTCATCACAACAAAAAGGAACTATAACTCACAGGTAACTTCATCCGGATTAGCTCATTTGTCCTTGTTAGCTTGAAGGGCATTTAAACGGTTCTTCTTTGGAGCATTGGGATCCAGGCCATCATAAGGAGCTTGTTTGGCCTCCCTTCCTCTAGTCGTAAGAGTAGGACAATTTCTCACTTGATGATCACTTTTGCCACACCCATAGCACCCACTAGTACCGGCTAGGCACTTCCCATGATGCCTCTTCTCACAAGTGGCACAAAGAGGTTTAGAAAATTGAGATCCACCATATTTCTCCTCAGTAGCCTTATGAGCACTTGAAGAATCTTGGTTTAGAGCTCTCTTCTTGAACCTAGGTTGACCTTGCTCATCGGATCTGCTCCTCTTCAAATCCCTATTCACCCTCTTAAGTTTGGACTCCTCAATAGATTGAGCATACACAACAAGTCTAGAGATGTTCATATCATCATGGAGCATCGCCGTACGACACTCTTCATTAACTAGGTAGGATACACCGGTAACAAACCTACTCATCTCATCTCTAGGCTTAGACACCAAAGAAGGAGCATACTTAGACAATAGGGTAAACTTCAAGGAATACTCCTCCACACTCATAGTACCTTACCTAAGGTTTATAAACTCCTCCAACTTCACCTCCCTCTTCTCACGGGGAAAGTACTTACTAAGCAAAGCTCACTTAAACTCCTCCCATTCTATAGGACCCGCTTCAACCGGCCTATTGGCTTTTCATTGAGTGAACCACACTTGGAACACATCTTTCAATTGGTAGGAAGCCAACTTCACCTTTTCCCTAGAAGTTACTCCCATAGAATCTACCATCTTATAAACTTCATCCAAGAATTCTTGGGGATCTTCTCCCACTCTAGAACAAGAAAGATAGGAGGATTCATCCTCAAAAAGTGTCTCAATCTTGAGGTTACGGTACTCTCATTAGCATTCGCCTAGGCTCCACATCTCTATTCATTTGAGTCGTCATGGCTTGGGCTAAGGTTAGAAAAGCTGACCTAGTCTCTTCATTAGTCATGTCGGAGGGAACCATCGAAACTTTATTCTCTTGAGGCACTTGGTCACCTTAAAGACCTTGATCACTTTGGAGAGGAACTCGCTCATTAACAATCTCCTCTTCCACTCTCCTCGGGTTAGCCCTTGTATTCATTTCCTATAAACACAAGATAAGGATTAGGAAAAGGACACTTATAGAACTTCACTTTAAGGAACAACTTCGAGAATATGAAAGAAGTGTAACTTTCTAACGTCCTATAGCCTCTCGCTCATAGATGTGTTGCGACTCACACCGATGAACAGGACTCTACTAGACGTGACTTGTGAGACATTGATCCTAAAGACCATTTCCAAAATTTTATGCTCTTATACCAAGTTTGTCACGACCCGAGAGCACCCCCTAGCCAGTACCGGCGTATTCGACCTCTCGGAGGTCTTATACAAGCCCTTAGCATTCGTCATAGCATTTATCATAGAAAAATAGCGGAAAATTTAAAACTTTTGCATAATATAACACAAGACTTCCAAGTCACCTCATTTAAAACTTTAATACAAAATCGGAGTACTACGTTTCAAGGTAGCCATCTTAAAACATGACTACAACACAAGAGGGACACAACCCTTACAATACAAAAGAAACTACTATCTAGTACATAGAACTTAAGGAAACTCTTTAACATAAAGGTCCTTGAATCTTTAAGGACACACCCGAACTTGGGAATAGTAAGCCAAGCTCCTCACTTCTAGGAAGGACCCTTTAGTCACAATCACCTACACTTGGTGTAAAAAGATGAAAAAGAATAGTGTTAGTACAAGAATGCACTAAGTATGATAACCACGCAAAACATGCTTTTAAAAGGACTTTTTGTTGGAAACTATGCATCATGCCTTTTTAGAGAAACTTCATGAACATTTAGTACAATAGGCACAATATAAACCAAAAACATCATCATACACATGGAAACCATTCATAATTGCACATAGGGCCACTTATAACATTTTAGGCACATTCAATCCATACAATACATTACCTTCCTCTTTATCTTAACTCCTTTCCTCAAGCAACCCTTAGGGAATACTTGGTGCAATGTATCACCTTAAGGTTACCAAGGGTGAACTTACATATATCCTTCATCAATCCAACCACATACATTCATAGAGTCATAAGCATACCATAAGATATAGTCTTCACATAGGAGCCATCACCTAAGACAACCCCCAAGTCACACTAGTGCAATGTGCAAGTAGCATCCCATAATACTACTCACACCAAGTGTTCCTAGGAAGCCACCATAGA
>JAJOOF010013785.1:0-17295 GCA_029582545.1 Solanum lignicaule | reverse complement strand
TAGGATATATGACCCTCCAAAGTAGACCCTCGAAAAGGCTTCACTTGGAAATTTCGGATTTTGATACGGTTGCTCTAAAATTTGGGTTAGACCCATTTCCCACTCAATTTGACCCCCTAAACAAGAATATGAAGTCGGATTTCCAAAATTATGCACGGATTTTGAGATATATGGAAAATACAATTATAAGTGTTTCCGAAGCACATTTTCGGGCATTTTTGGGGTCGTTTCAGTTTTGTTTGAATAGCCAACTTAGGAAAAAAGCCTAAGTTGGGGGTGTGGTGAAAAGATAAGGCAAATCAAGTAAATGCAAAGGAGTCACTTATGCCCATGTTTTGAGAAAAATGGAACCCCGCCATACAAAAAAAAATGAGAAAAGATTGAAAAAGAAAAAGAAAGAAAAAGTTGTGAAATAAAGTTGTGGAAATACAAAGAAAATGGGGTTTCCAATGACTCATGGAAGATGAATAAGAGGTGACTTTTGAGCTTGAATGAAAATGACAAAGAGAAGGAAAGAAGGTATTGTTCACATCACATTTCATGAGGATTTTCAGCCTCTAAGCCTAAATGACCATACCATTACACTCGGCCCTATTACAAGCCTTGAAAAGACCTTTTTGATCTTGAATGAGCTGAAGCAAAAGTTGATTGGAAAATAAGGGAAAACCTATGGGTGAAATCATGCATTGTGCTTATATTTGTGAGTGTGAGTGTTGATCTTGATTCCGGAACTCTAATTTGTTGAACCATTAAGTGAATATGGAATAATTCATTTTGTGAGGACATTTGAATACCTTTGTTGAGCTTGAACTTGCATTTGAAGCAAGTATAATGCGCTTAAGATTCTTTGATAATGGTGAGTCACAATTTGAAACTTTGAGTGGACAATTGATCCTTGCATGAGTAAGTTGAGACTTTTTGACTGCATTCACGATTGAGTCTTGTGTAGCACTGTTCGAGACATCCTTTTGGAACTGCTGAACTTGAGCTTTACTTGAGGACAAGCAAAAGTTTAAGCTGGGGGTGTTGATGAGTCCACGATTTGGACTCTTTTAGGGCTTTATTTTGATAGATTTAGTGTCCTCAAATGCATATTTTGTCTCAATAACTGATGAAAACCCTTGAGTTTCAGGTATTTGGAGTTAGAGACAAAGCATGGACACTATTGGGCAAAAATGAACAAAGAAAGCTAAAGGAATGAAGAAATAAAGACCTGATGATCAATGATATCATTCGGCGAACCGCCAATATCATTCGGCGAATCGCCAAATCGCTAAGATACCGCCTAAAGTTACAGAATGCTGGGGCTAAAATAGGGGGCCAATTCGGTGAACAGCAACTATATTCGGCGAAGGACAACCAGGTCACTAAAAGTACGAAAGAAGATTCAAGCAGTGTTGATGGGTGAGATAGAGGAATAAAGGGCGAATCGCGGAGTCATTCGGCGATCCCGACCTAGATCGCCTAAAGTCACAGTAGGCAAACTAAGAAAAAAGCAAAAAATGAAGGCGAGATAAAGAGCAATCGGTGATTCACCGATCCGTCAGCGATACCCAACTTACTTCGCTGAGTAGTCCTCAGCAATGACACTTCAGACTTCTTTAAATTAAATTTGGCTAGAGAGAGAAAGGTATTCAGAAATGGAGGAAGGAATTACTTAGAGAGAAAACACTACCAAAGGGTTGAGTGAGTGATTTTAGTAAGATTTTGAGAGAGATTTTGTAAGAGAAGAGATTATCAATTGATTTTCATCTATAATTCTCATTTTGTACCCAACTATGGGAGTGATAATCGATTTTAATCTTCTTATTTTTTAGATGAGTGGCTAAAACCCTTTACTTGGGGTTTTGATCATGAAGCTAATTGTTGAATTTACCTAGTAGGTGTTTGTTAGTTGCGATGAATGGTGTTAACTTGAAGTGGGTCTAAGTTGTTGTTGTGTTTCGAGGTTGAATTGCAGTACTTTGTATATCAATTTCAGTGTTGTGCACTTGCTTGAGAGAGAGGTGTGGAACCAAGGTGGCAAACTTGGCGTCCTTAGTAGTGGGTTTCCTTTGTTTCAGCTCGAGAGAGTGAAACAAGTGACCCTTCTTTTGTATCCAGCTCGAGAGAGTGGATTTTATGAGGGTAAACTCTTTCGATTGGTATTGAAGTTCGAGAGAATTCAACATAGAAAAGGTAATTGTTCGAGAGAAAGTTACTTTATGTATGGTTTGACCTACCCACAACAAATTATCCCATTATGAGTAGTAATGTTTATCCATTTTGTTAAGATTCAATAATTGGCTAATCGATTCCCCAAGCTTTACTCTAATATTTGATTGCTTGTGGGATCGACCCCAACTCACGTAGTTGGTTTATTATACTGACGAACGATCGTTGGCATTTAGTATTGGATGAAATGCCTTGATACGTTAATCACACAAAGGAAAGATTAAGCTGACAAGTTAGATGATGTTTTGTGGGCATACAGGACTGCATACAAGACACCAATAGGTACTTCTCCCTATCGAATGGCATTTGGGAAAGCATGTCACCTTCCAGCAGAATTGAAGTATCAAGCATATTGGGCTATAAAGAAGTTGAATCTAGATCCTGATTTAGCAAGTAAGAAACAAATAACACAATTGCATGAACTAGAGGAATTCAGGCTCCACGCGTATATAAATGCCAAGTTGTATAAAGAGAAGACCAAGAAGTGCCATGACAAGCATATTGTATCAAGCACCTTTGAGCCTAGCCAATTGGTTTTACTATTCAATTCAAGACTGGAGTTGTTCCTTGGAAAACTTTGGGCTAAGTGGAGTGGGTCATTTGAGGTGGTGAGAATGACTCAACATTGAGCTGTGGAGCTGAGAAACAAGGACAAGAGCTCCACATTTATTGTAAATGGGTAGAGAGTGAAGCATTACTTTGGGAATGACATAGATCGTGAGAAAGAAACTCTCAATTTGAATGACGAATGACTCATGAGCTGGGTCGTGTTGCGACATTAAATAAGGCGCTATAGGGGAGGCAACCTATGACCACATGTAAAAGATAGGATTTTTTTTCTTGGTTATGTAATTTCAATTCGTAGGAATTAGACAAAAAATTGATATAGAAAGACAAAACAAAAAAATATGAGTCGTGTCACGACCAAAACTAAGGCGCTGGATGGGAGGCAACACATCAGATTCATATTAATGGGTATTGCTCTTATATTGTCCAGGGAACAGGAATTTGTACCTATAGCGCGTCACGGAGAAAGGGGAGAATTTCACCTCGCTAGGAATTAATATTCCAGGGCGAGGCAGAACACTCTGTAACGTGCACGCGTCGCGGAGTAGGCCAGGATTTTTGGATTCAATAAGAATTAATTTTTCGTCAAAATAAGGGAGCTCCGTATTGGAGCCGCGTCGCAGAGAGTCATCCAAAATTTGATTTTACTGGGAATTATTTTTTTTGTGAAACAAAAGACTTCGTAATGGAGCCGCATCGCAGACCAAGTAAGGATATTTCGATTTTCATTACAAAAAAGTGGGGTTTCACCCATTTTTTAAAGAAAATCCGACCCGACCCCCATTTTAATCTTAATTCTACCCCCAAATTAACCACTATTCTCCCAAAAAAAATTCCTCCTTACTCACGATTTCCCCTCCCCTTGTTCCCTTACGATTTTTCAACTTCAAATATGTAACGCGGAGGCAGTTGCCTATACATCTCCCAATTCCTTTCGTCTTCAAAATCAAAGGTAATCATGTCAGGTACTCAGTGACCCGGCAAGGAGGTGGCAACTTCAAGCCAAAGGAAATGAGTTCAAAGTAGGGGGAACACACCTCTCGCACCAGCAGTACCAGGGGGGAAAACTTAGAGGTTTGGATTTCGAGCGATGGCCAAAGAGGGCAAAGTTTGGTGGAAGAAACACACTTAGGCATGCTATTTCTCTGATGTGTGCATCAAAAGGGACAGTCTTGCAAAAGAGTTTCCCCGAATCATAAGGTGAATTCAAGAACTTCATATGGAGTTCATCTTTGATGAGCCCACTGAATGCCACTTGCACGTGGTCAGAGAGTTTTATGCTAACTCGGCAACAGAGTCTAGATCTCACTTTGTGAAGGTGCAGGGAATTAATGTGACTCTCACTCCCGCATTTCTAAATGACATAGTGGGCACTGCAACTGATACTGACATGTTAGTACTAAGGGGGTTTAACATTCGACCACCCTATCAAGCCATCTGACACACACTTTGTGTACCTTAGTCGATGGTTAAGTGGACCAAGCATAGCGCCAAGAGGTTCCACCAATCTCTTCATTATGTGCACATGAGTAGAGAAGCTCAGGTCTGGTTGAAAATAGTTATGAATTGCTTGATACCCAGGCTGAACTACACAGACAACACACGTGATAAAGCATATTTGTTTTACGCCTTGATGACCAACACTGAGTTGAGCATCGGTGTTGTGTTCAAATCTGCCATGAGGAAGGTCCGGGTTCTTGAAGGGAGCAATTATGCTTTTGGAGGTATCATTACTCAGTTTTTTCATTCTGCAGGTTTACCATGGGAGAGTTTGGATTATACGGCACTCCTTCTCCAATGCCAGTGGATGTGATGAAGACAAAGGGATCTAACAATGAGTTCAGCCCACCACTCACCACTTTGGAGTGACATCATCGTTATGAGTTGATTATGGCCCATATATATGGGTTGGAAATGTTGCGCCACCAGAATAAATGTCTGGAGTCAACTGAAGAACAATTGGGGCAGGTTGAAAGAAGGTACCCATTGAATGTGCATGCCAACGCATTGGTAGGCATCAGTTTTGAGTTCCATGAGCTTGTGGATGATGATGTGCCAACAGACGAGGACAGAATGCGTACTGGTTCTGATGTTGACTCTGATTCTGATACGGAGGAGGTTACCCTATACAGGCTAGTGATGAGGCCGAAGGTGGAAAAGCCATGGAGGATTGATCAAGGAGTGATTCACCATACTTGTTGCTTTATATACATTGAGAGGTCAGTCAGTAGGTGGTATGTGGTTCCAAATATTTCCATGTTTCTTTATATACACTCCATGTACCCATTTTACCCAATTATAGTTAATAGTATATTCTTACCATATCTTAATATGTTGAGCTCAAAGATGAGTAAGCATTTGTAAAGTTTAAATGTTTTCACTCCTTTATTTCTTTACATTCAATTTATAATATACTGATATCTATTGCAATCCTTTCATTCAATTATTTCTCTTAGGCTATATTACATACTCGTACATTCAATGTGTTGATGTTATTCGACCTACATCTTTTTATGATGCAGATACAGGTTTTCAAGGTCATCAAATAGGCGTTTTCTTAGATCAATTGCACTTCGAGTTAACTTTGGTTATCCTCCTTGCATTCTGGTAGACTCCACTTCTATCTTTTAGTTAAATGTTTTGAGGTGTCTTAGGTCTTGTCACGACATCAATCTAGAACAATAGAGGCTTCATTGATAATTAGCTTTGAGTATATTTTTAGTATTCCTTTGTTAAATTATATTTCAACTAATATTATTTTCAAAGTATTTTGAGATAGTTGACTAATTTGAGATTAAAATGTTTAATTCTTTTTTAAAGGTTAATTCTACTTGAGTTACCCTTATGCTAATTAGTCAGCCAGACCAAGTGTTCTCTTAAGTATTAGCAATGGTTCTTGAGTGTCGGCCACGTCTAGGGTGTTGGCTTGGGGCTTGACAAACTTGGTATCAGAGCACAAAGTTCAAGAGTCCTAGGGTGTCTATGAAACTATGTCTAGTACAGTCCTTCTTATCGGTAACACGCCACATATATAATGAGGAAGTTATGACATTTAGGAACTTGTCACTTTCTTCTTACTCATGTTCGTGTGATAGAGTTCAACTCTATTTGAGTTGTGTTGTGTTTGAGAATGATTTCTTGCAGTGTTTCTTTCCTCGAGAGCTTAGGGAAGCTAAGGTGAGAGAGTTCTTGAATCTGAAATAGAAAACTATGAGTGTGCAGGAGTACATGCTCAAGTTCACCCAGTTATACTTCTATTCTAGCAGAAAGAGTCTATTAGGATTGCTGACAACTTTATCTATATATCCCAGAAAGGCAGTCCCTGCCCTTTCTATTTTTCAAGAACAACACCTTTTTTCCTTAAGCTTGGGAGGATTAGAGATATGAAAAACATGAAGAAATAGCTTAAAACTAGTCCTCACACGTTTTAGAGTATATGGGAAAAGAAATCCCAAACTTCTATTATAAAAACAATAAGTGTGGGCGACTTTCTCCAAAGTGCATATGTCATATAATGTACATAACTTTTTACTCCAAAGTTGTATTAACAAGCGGTTTGTTTTGCTTGAAACCATACTCTAATACCTTTCATTTAATAGGCTGTAGGTCCTGCAAATCTTTAAATATTAGGAGATATTCTCTTTCAAAGTCGGTAGATAAATGAGATCATTTGTAGTATCCCTCCACAATGAACCTTTAAACTTTAATCTTTTCTTTAATGATCTCTTTGGCCTAAACTTTTTGTTTAACCCTTCAAATGACTTAAAATAAGGGTTACATGGTATGCTTAACCATTTTCAATGATATATTCCCTGAGTATCACACCTAGACATTGGTTTTTACGAGTAGCAAATGTATTTTAAGTTACGGGGCATCGCAGAACCGTAAGCGCTAACTTTCTCATGTTCCATCAAAATACAACTGAGACCAATCCATGAAGCATCACAATAAATCACAAAACCATCTAATCCTTCCGGTAATGTCAAAAAAGGGGCTGAAGTGAGTCTATTCTTGAACTCTTGGAAACTCTTCTCGCAAGCTTCTGCCCATAGAAATTTCACATTCTTTTGAGTCAATGTCGTCAAAGGCGAAGAAATAGATGAAAATCCTTCCACAAACTTTCTATAGTAACCAGCCAACCTAAAAACTCTTTATATCTTAAGCGGACTAAGGTCTAGGCCAATTCTTAACCTCCTTGGTATTCTTAGGATCAACTTGAATACCTCTAGCGGAGACAATATGGCCAAGAAAAGAAACAGACGTCAACGAAAATTCACACTTGCTAAACTTAGCATACAATTCATGATCCTTGAGAATTTGCTACAAAATTCTCATTCTCAACATGGTCATTCTCACTCTGAGAGTAAATGAAAATATCATCAATAAACACAATGACAAACATGTCAAGATATTGCTTAAAGATGTTATTAATCAAATCCATGAACACCGACGGGGCATTAATCAAACAAAACAACATTACAAAAAATTCTTAATGACCATACAAAGTTTGCAAAGCCATATTTGAAATATTGTCTTCATTCACCCTAAAATTGTGATAGGTCGACTGAAGATCAATCTTAGAGAAGTAACTCGCTCATTGGAGTTGATCAAACAAATCATGTATATGTGACACCCCACCCATTTGAACACTAGGATTAACTTATACTTTTGGAATACGACTAAGACTTCTCAACACATAAGAAAGGATGTTTTATTAGTTATTTTTTAATTGCAAAAAGTTTTAATGTGAAGTGTTAAAGTCAAGAGAGTTGCTAAATAAAAGTCGGCGAAGGTTATTGTAAATTTTGTTAAGGGATTTCTCTGAAAGTTTAATCAAATGTTTCTATAATTTTCTCCTAGAATATAAAGAGTTAGAATTCCCATGACCTATCAAATCAAAGTAATACGAGTCTAGTTTCCAACACATTAAACCGTTTGTCCATAGGACATTAGAGTAGATATTTATGCACGTTTTCGTGAGACTGCACAAGCAGGCAACTCTAAGCGGCCCCCCTAACTCTAAGTTGTTGGTCTTTTACTTCGTCATTTTCCCCCTAAAACTGAAGCAAACCTAGAGAAAATGATGAAACCTTCTTCCAATACTCCTTGGATGCTTGGATTCTCAACTAGGATGTTTAACGAAAGCTGCTCTACGTTGCAAGCTCATCGTTATGGTATAACTTTCTTGCCGATTTAGACTTCATTTGTTGTTGCTGCAAAGAGGCAAAATTTTCATAGTATTATTTCATACTTTTTGGTTCATTTAATCTTATTTTCACTACCCTCCTTTGTAATTCCATATCCTATTATCATTTTTGTAGATTTTTTAGCTTCGTAGTTGTGTTTTTGATATTCTGGTTGTGGGCAGCCCTTTTGTCTTGCTTAATTGACTATTATTATGGTTTAGTGATGCTGATAAACTGTTGGAGGTAATTAGGGGGTTGGTTTGATTCTTATTAGAGTCGCATATGATGGTTGTTGGATTGAACAACATGAAATACACCTAATTATGTTGCTTTGGGAGCGTGTTGCTCCGTTGAGATATTGCTGGAATTCCTTTGATGAAGTTAGTTGTTGATTGTTGTTGTTGTTATTTGCCTCAATTTGTGGGTTTGACTTGGCTGGTCACTAGTGTGAAAATAGTATCTTATTGATTAGTCATGTCTCGTTCTTGCAGCCTCACTGATTTTTGCATTGTTGCATTACGTTTGTTGGGCAATCTTCATAGAGACACTTTTTGGGCTTTGGTTGGAAGGTATGTTAAGTCCATTATTTCTCTTCTGGCATGATCCTTTTTTTCTTAAGCTTATTATGGTCGGTGTGTTATCATTAATTGACTTGTAACCCTATCATGTTGAGTTGGCTACGATCATATGATATAATGTTTATCGGCGACACTCTACTCCTTACTTAATACTGTCACGACCTAGGGGTACCCCCTAGATGTAACATGGCGTATAGAACCCTGAAGGACTCTATACAAGCCACTTAGCTCTCATAACATAAGAAATAGAACAATAAGAGTAACACAACAATCCAAGTCCAAAACATTTTATAAATTAAAAGCAAAAGTATAAAACATTTGTCTCATCATAGACATCTAATACAATAGAATGAAATTAGGCCTAGCCCATACATCAAGTTCAAAAGATAAATGCATGAAAGAAACTAAAACAATGAAATCTGTCCTCAAAGCACGATGACTCACCAAGCTCGGAAATCAGCCAAGTTAAACTCTAGCCACAAAATTGAGGACCCTGAATATTGGACCCTACATTTGGGAAAAATGTAGGCAAGAGTATGCTATGGTACAAAACAATGTATTAAGTATGAGAGCCTTGCATAAAACATTCAAAACATGCTAAAAGGGACATTTCATTTCATGACATGCAATTCACCAAGCTAAAACATGATAAAAGAGAGTTAGAAAACATAGTCATAAAACCATGGTCAATCCAAGCTAACATCATCTTTAAAACATTTGAACTCAAAAGCGATACTTCTTGAAGTAACCTTAGTTCATTATTAATGTGGGGAATTAGCCTTAACCAACATAGAGACCATGTGAGCTATAGCATGATCCCCTGGTGTCTCCCACACCGAAAACGGTTGTCCTACTTGCCAACGTAAGGACCATAAACTCTAGCTTAAGTGGATCCACTAGCTAATCAACCTATGGGAGCACATAGTTAAGGGATAAAGAGATTGCTACTAGAAACTTGGCCTCTACTAACGGGAGAGCTTCCATCTCATGAGATTGCTTCTAGAAACCCGGCCTCTACTAACGGGATAGCTTCCATCTCGTCAATATCTTCTCGGTTCTAAGCATAAATCCCACGAAAAAGTATTTTCTCACTTATTTTCATTATCCATGGAAAGGCATGTCATCTTGCCAATCCAAACTAAGTTCATTAGGATAACTCCTAATCTTTGATTCAATAAGGTGAGAAAGCCTTTGGACCTAAAAATTCTTTATATGTGAGAAAACCTTTCACATCTTGCTCTTATGTGTACATGAGAAAAATCCTTTCAATAACACATCATGATCATCATCATTGGTACTTTACTCTCAAAACACCCTTAAAATATTTGCATAGATTTCATAAGAAAATGCATAAGTCCATAGTTTACCTCTTGAGGTTCAAAACCCACTTTCAATCATCAATGCTTAGAAAATATAGGTTAGCTATTGATTTCATAATAAATTCATGTAAAACTAGTAATACATGCTTAATTTCAAAAAACTCTTCATTTAAGATAAAAATCCCACATCATATGATTCGTAACTTGAAAACATGGGGATTACGTGGGTTCATAGGGGAAAACATCATAAAACCATAATATTTCATCAATTCATGCATAGAAGATTATAATTCAATCATTTAAATCAATAATGAAAAGAACCCATGACAATTGAAGAAAACCCTAACTCAATTGGGGAATTCTACCTTTTGAAATAAAGGAATGGACGGGAGGAATCCATGAATGAAAACTATCATACCTTGATTCCAAATGCTATCCTTCAATGGAGAAATTGAGACCTCAGCTTGAAACCCTAGGTGAATCCTTCTTCTTCTTCTTCTTCAAGTTCTAGAGAGAGAATTATTTGAGAGGATATTTGGTTTTGTTTTGTGAATTTGGAAGAATGAAGTGAATGGGTTAATTTTGGGGTTCAAAATACTTATATAGGGGTCTTAGTGAAGGGTAAAACGACGTAGTATAGGAGTTAATTAATTAGGAAAAGACCCAACTGCCCCTAAAAATTAACTGTCAGTTGCCACCGACCTTCCACCTATGGACCCAGTCGACGGACCGTGGTCTGACCCACGGCCCATCCTACTGGACCATCGAAGGTGGTCACTGTCACACCTTCAGGCTACCTCTTTGACGTAACACGGGACCTAGTATCACGAGTGACCCCAAAATAACACTGTGTCTAGCATATATCAAGCATACTAAGAATAACTTAATAAAAGATATGCTATGTGGAAGCTAAAACAATGGGTAATTGAAAATGTGGAATAACCAACTAGTCTAAATATATTGAATCATACTAATAGTTTAATAACAACTAGAAGATAAACTTAACAAGTCAAGTTGATTCTACTACTATGTCTGAAAAGCCTCTAACTGAGTTTAGTTGTTGGGACATGACCCCAGCTAACTCTAAAAAAATTGAAAACTAAATAAAAAGACAAAATGAAAAGCATGTCTATTGTCCTCAAATTATGAGGACTCACCACTGAAGCTGCTGAATGCGGACCGAGAATCAATCTAAGTGTGATCTGGATGCTGAGTACCTCAACCTACATCATGAAAGGATGTAGCGCAGAGTCTGCGTCAGTACTTGGAATGCACTGATAATGCAGAATATAGATACTAAGCTAAACAAATGTATATAAGCTAAACAGGCATAACTAAACAAGAATATAAATACTGAAACATACTGAAAAGCTAAGCTGAATGCAATGACAAGTACAAATCGTGAAAATAACATACTGAACTGAATGCTAAAGTATATATTGAAAACTTGGTAAAATGAACTAAGAGCCTGACTGTGGGAGCTACTATTAACTGACATAAACCACGTGAACTAAAAATGGAGTCTAATGTATACACCCCATTGAAAGGGCCCAATATACCTTGCCAGGGGTATAAAGGCATGATCATTAAATCTGATGCCCAAAAGAGGGGACTTATACTCCTACGAGGGTACGTAGTTTTGGGACTATAAGTGTACGTTGAACCCTAGTCCAACTCGGTGCTAAGTCTACTCCCAATTTATTATGTATATGACACAATTATAACTGAAATATTGTATAGCTCAAAATACTGAGATGCAATCTGAGAATGCAACTTTTTTGTAATGATAATGTAACATTAGAAATTTGGTGCATGATTATATTTTTAACTGACCTAGAAAGTATAATTCATGAACTAAAAGAAGTCATACAACTAGGGTTCTGAGTTTCATGCAAGGAACTAAGCAAACATTCCAAGAAACAAAGCTAATTCAATTTAGGATACTACAACAGCTATAAATCACAACAAAAATCGAAGGCTTTAGAAACCCTAGTCAAAACAAGATATGGAGAATCAAGGATCAGACTAAATTATAGGAACCTAGTGGATGAAAGGAAGCCACTATTGAAATTGCACATACCTGGTGATGAAATCTACGGAGACATCCTTTTATTTTGGGCTGAAACTTGAAGAAACCATGTTGCGTGTTCTTGGGAAACTGGCGTCTCTTTCTTCTCATTTTTGCTCTAAGTTTGGATGATTTTTGGTGAGTAAAGGTTCTGGGTAAGTCTGATTAAGTTATTAGGCTTAGACTGAGTAAAATGACGTAGTTTATGCATTAAACAATGTAGTTTAAGGGCCCCAACGCATAGGAAAAAGACCTAAATGACCCTAACTTAAAAGCTGACGAAGGCCATCCACAGAAGGACCTACGGACCGTCGTTTGGACTACCAACCATCGTCCGTGGTCGTGGTTCAGAGTCTGCCCGACAGGGATTCACTAAAACAATCATAACTTTTTACTCCGAGTTGGGATTTTGCAAACTCAATGGAGTTGGAAAGAGAATTCAATTATCTTTAATTTGATGGGTCATGGGCCACCTAACTCATTATGTGCTAAAAGATATGACCGTTTGAAGTTGACCCAACAGCCATTTCCCTCCAATTGGCTGCTGACCCTCACCTACGGTTCGTAGGTCCAACCACAAACCATCCTGGTCGACTGTGGGTAGGATCATAAACCATTAAAATTTGGAAAGCTGCATTTTTTTCTATCTTCTCAAAATCCCAAATGTTACAATATCTCCCCTAGGGAACATTCATCCTCGAATGAAGTCTAAACAAGTTGAGTATGGAGAGAAGGAGCTGCAATCCATATCACTAAGTACTAGAAATTGATATCTAACTGAACTGAGTTCAAAGAACATGCAAAAGTGCTGAAATGCAAGAACAACTGAAGGAACAAGATACTGAGACTGAATTTACGCAAGAGTAAACTGAGAGACTCAAGAGGAACTATTACTTGAAGCTAAAATGGAATCGGAAGGAAAGAGGTGAGGATATTTGGCCATCATGGCTGCTTCTGCTTCCCAAGTAGCTCCCTCTACAGACTGACTCCTCCACAAAATCTTCACTAAAGCGACTTCTTTATTTCTAAACCTACAAATCGGATGGTCAAGAATTTCAACTGGAACCTCTTCATAAATAAGACTATCATTCACAACCGCACTCTCTAATGGAACTATCGATGTCGGATAACCCACACACTTCTTCAACAAGGATATGTGAAGGACTGGATGAACCGCTGCTCGTTCTACTGCTACTCTAACCCATAAGCCACATTACAAACCCTTTTAAGTAGGATTCTATAAGGACCTACATATCTCGGACAAAGCTTCCCTTCTTGCCAAATCTCATCACCCCCTTCATAGATGACAACTTCAGAAAAAACCCAATCATTGATTTCAAACTCTAAGTCCCTTCTCCGAACATCTACATAGGACTTCTGACAACTCTGAGTTGTCTTAAGTCTATCTCTGATGAGCTGAACGTTTTCCATAGCTTCATTAACCGAATCTGGCCCAATCAAGGCTACTTCACCTACTTCAAACCAACCGACTGGATATCTGCATCTACGCACATATAATGCCTCATAAGGTGTCATCTGAACACTAGAATGAAAGCTATTATTATAGGAAAACTCTATGAGAGGTAGGTAATGCTTATTGTGACCAACGATACTAACCTACAGTAAGAGTGTCTACGATCGTCGATAATATAGTAACCCAACCAAGGGTTGGGGTCGTGTCCCAAGGGAGTGGTTTTGAGAATTAGTAGAAAAATAAAATTTAGTTCAAACTAGTCGTAGCTAAAGACATTAACGATTAAAAATATTGTAAATTAAAAGGGGGTGACACAAAGGTGTCAAATATCAAAAGGGGGTTTTTGTCACAAGTAGTAAAAAAAACAACAAATATGATAAGAAGATCAAGTATGGGGACAAGTTCTTGGGGTGTGACCGCATTACAAGTTGAGATAAATCGTTGGGTACATGCTTTCAATAGGAAATTTGCAAGATAAATAGTGACTAGGCTAAGCTTTAGATGGAAATAATTTCACTCTCGGGCAACTTACCCCGTTTCAAATGTGTTCCTTTCGGACACCCATTCGCCGCATGAAGGCCAGCCTACGCCTTACCCAACTCACTCTCTCGAACTAAGTGTTAGGATATAAGACTAGGGCTCACCCTCTCGGGCTGAACCTCATGTCGACCCACTCCTTAGGCCATCAGTCTAGCGGTCTTGGTTTCGCGACCTCCCTCTCGAGCAAGCTGAAAACACATGGGTGGTTTTGTATTTGCAACCACAAATACTAGGTGAAATCACCATTAAAATAAATCTATCCTATCAGTAAGCAAGACCCAACAATAATATCAACACATATTTGTTAAATCACACCCCAAGAATGGGGTTTTTAGCCAAATATCAAGAAATAACAAAATACACCTAAAATGATACTAAAATCAAATCGGTATAAGGAATTGAACCTTGATTTAAGGAAAGGAAGAAGAATGGAGAAGACCCAGTTCCAACTTGGGGAAGATGAAATCCTTCTTTCTTCAAGTGTCCCAAAAATCCTCTCCAAACTTTAGAGAAAATATCCCAAAAAGTATTATTCTATTCTAGAAATTAAAATAAATGATCGAATCTTAAAAATTAATAACAAGTTTAGTATTTATAGACTTCAGAAAATAGTGTTGGCGAATCTTTCGGCGAGGTTAGTCGGAATCGCCGATTAACTCGGCGATTCACCCTTTGGTGTAGTTCGTCGCCGTCTTGCACTAGCCTTCAGCATCGTCATGCTCTATGTCATTGGGCGACCTAGTACTGCTTCACGGAATTATTTGGCAAACCGCCGACTGCTCCTTTCATCACTTTTTTTATCCTGCTCCTTCAAGGCTTCGCGTACTGGACCAAAGGGCAGAGTGCGTCCCTTCGGCGAATCACCAAGCGTACTTGGCGATGCGCAGGCTTCAGCTTCTTCGTTCTTTTCAGCCTTTTTGTTCCTTTTTGCGCCTAAGTGTCCATGTTTTTACTAAAACTTCAAATACCTGAAACTTACGAGTTTTCATCAGATATTGAGACAAAATAAGCATTTGAGGACACTATTCCTATCAAAATAAAGCCCTAAATGAGTCCAATTTGTGGACTCATCAGTAGGTGATCATCCCAACTACCCTTGAAATCGATCACGCAAGCTCTCAACATGTCCTCTAAGGTCTGAATGGTACGCTCTTCCTGACCATCCGTCTGTGGATGAAATGTTGTACAGAGATTCACCTTAGTACCAAGACCTTTTTGAAATTATTTCTAGAAATAAGAGGTAAACTGAGGACCTCTATCTGAGATGATATACTAGGGAACCCTATGCAACCTGGCTATCTTACTGATGTAGAGTTTAGGGTAGTCCTCCGCTAAATCTGTAGTCTTGACAGCCAAGAAGTGAGAGGACTTAGTAACTCTGTTGACTATCATCCAAATAGAGTCATGAAGCCTACGAGTACAAGGTAAACTCGTAATGAAGTCCATGTTTATCACTTCCTACTTCCATGTAGAAATGTTAATCTCTTGAGTCATACCTTCTAGTTTCTGATGTTCTACCTTAACTTGTTGACAATTAGGACACTTAGCCACAAAGTTTGTTGTGTCCCTCTTCATGTCATTCCACAGAAAGACTTCTCGTAGATCATGGTACATCTTAATGGCACATGGATGAATGGAATACCTGGAATTATGAGCTTCGGTAAGGATCTGCTGCCTCAACTCACCCCATTAGGAACACATAAGCGACTCTGGTAACGAAGTACACCATCTCCCCCATGGTAGAAAACCTCAATTTTTTGTAGATGAACTGCACCCCTTCAACTAAAGTAATATAGGGTCACTATCTTGTTTTTCCTTAACCTCCGCTACCAGTAAAGATTCTAATCTATTCTAAACTGTCACACCACCATCAGATATGTCTGTAAGACCAACTCCTAAGTGAGAAAGCCAGTGAACATCTTTTGCTAATTCCTTCCTCTCTTCTTCAACATGTGCTACACTACCCATAGACAGTCTACTGAGAGCATCATCCACTACATTGGACTTACCCGGATGGTAAAGCACATTCATGTCATAGTCCTTAAGGAATTCAAGGCATCTCCTCTGACAAAGATTTAACTCTTTCTGGGTGGACACATACAGGAGGCTCTTATGATCTGCGAACACATCTACATGAACACCATACAAGTAATGTCTCCAAATCTTTAGGGCAAATACTACGGCTGTAAGCTCAAGGTCATGAGTCGGGTAGTTCTTCTCATGTACCTTAAGTTGTCTAGAACCATCAGCTATGACCTTACCTCGTTGCATCAACACACAACCTAGGCCGACCCTGGATGCATCATAATAAATCACATAACCGTCTGAACCATCTGGTGGACTCAAGACAGGAGTTGTAGTCAACCAGTCTTCAGTTCTAAGAAGCTTTTCTCACACTCATCTGACCACTAAAATTTTACCTTCTCCTGAGTCAACTTGGTCAATGGGGAAGCTATGGATGAAAATCCTTCAACAAATCTCCTGTAATAACTGGCCAAACCCAAGAAACTTTTGATATCTGTTGGAGAGGTGGGTTTGGGGCAATGTTGTACTGCCTCAATCTTATGAGAATCCACTCGAATCCCTTCGCTAGATACCACATGACCAAGGAAATCGACCGACTGTAACCAGAATTCACATTTGATGAACTTAGCGAATAATTGGCGATCTTTGAGAGTTTGTAGAATAACTCTCAAATGAGTCGCATGCTCCTCCTCACCCCGAGAATAAATGAGGATATCATCGATAAAGACGATGACGAACAAGTCCAAATATTGTTTGATCACCCGTTCATTAATTCCATGAAAGTTGCAGGAGCATTTGTTAGTCCAACAGAAATAACTACAAATTCATAGTGACCATACCGAGTTCTGAAAGTTGTCTTCAAAATGTCACCATCTATGACACTGAGCTGATGATAGCCGAATCTGAGATCTTTCTTAGAAAAGCAACTAGCACCCTGAACTTGGTCGAACAAGTCATAAATTCTAGGGATGGGATACGTATTCGTGATTGTGACTTTGTTCAACTGCCGATAGTCAATACACATTCTGACAGAACCATCTTTCTTTTTCATGAACAATACTGGAGCACCCCATGGAGAGAAACTGGGTCTAATGAAGGCCTTATCGAGAAGGTCTTTCAAGTATTCTTTCAATTCCTTAAGCTCGGTTGGAGCCATTCTGTAAGGAGGAATAGAAATGGGCTGGGTATCTGGAAGGAGATCTAATTCGAAGTCGATTTCCCTTTCGAGAGGAACTCCGGGAAGATCTTCTGGGAACACTTATGGAAACTCATTTATTACTAGGACAAATTCAAGAGTTGGGGTTTTGGAGTTTGAATCCTTAAC
>JAJOOF010013784.1:0-12021 GCA_029582545.1 Solanum lignicaule | reverse complement strand
ACTTTTTTTTTTGTTGTTGAATTATTATGATTTATTTAGTTAGGCTAAATGGGGTTTTGTTTATTAATGAATCTTGATAATCCATTGCTTTAATTTGTTTGAGTAGTTTTGACTTGATATGGACTCTAAGAAATGAATGAAAGATTGTATCTTGTTAACTTAAACTAAACTAAAGTTACTAGAATATACCTAAATGCTATTTAATTTTGTGGTTTTAAATATGATACGTGGAAAGTTGAGATTAAGAAGATGCAAAAATTGTGAAGATGTATTTAAAAAAAAAATGGACTAAAAAGAAAGTATGACGAACAAATTGAAACGGAGGGAGTAACTGTGAAGCATTTTATTGATTATTTGTGTTTTATTTTGTTTTGCATTTGTAGGTGCAAATACTCCACTTTCCCTGTCATTCTTCTCCTACACAGCTTTAGCTTTGGTGTATGGAGGAATCATGATTTACAGGAGGCAGAAATTACAGGTATTTTGTTACTTCCTTGGTATTAATTTGTTTGTCTGGTTTTAATTTGGTCCTTAATTTAAGAAAGTAAGTACTATTACTTTTGAATTTTGTGGTCTTAAACTAAAGATACGTAGAATGTACCAAAATTTTCTTTGATCCTGTAGTCTTAAACATGTCCTGTGGAAATTTAGAATTAAAGAAATGCTAAAAAAAAAGGAGAAGATAAAGGCTTTTTTTTCGAAACTGACTAAAAAAGAAAGTTAGACAAACAAGTTGAAACTGAGGGAGTATTATTCAAGAGTCTATTTTGATATTGCTTAAGTAACAAACATAAGTACATAACTAACAATAACTATACTCCCTCAATCAAAGGCGGGGCTAAAATTTTTAGTTTATGAGTTTTGGACTATAGTTATTTTTGCTTAGTGCGTTTTCGTTACATTATTTGTACATTTAACACAAATACAAGGTTTGAACCAAAACTACTGGATTCTGCTGAACTCGTAGCCACCGTTGTGGCTCCGCTCCTTCCCTCAATCCCAGACTAGCTGGTTTTGATATATATATTTGGATCAGTTCATTCCACTACACAATAATACTGACATTGATGAAACAAATTTGTAAACAACTCATTAAAATTTGTTCATTGTTATGCTATAGTAGTGAAAATAATTCATGAGTTTCACTTTATTTTAAGTGAAGTTTGTTTTTAGTTTTACGTAATGGTTACCGATTGAATATTGTCTTGAGTTTGCAGGTGCCTTGGTATTGGTATGCACTTCTAAGCTTAGCTGATGTCCAGGGAAATTTTCTTGGTAAGATGCTTCTCCGCTAAATGGACATTCTCGACTTGTTCCATATTAACTCTTGAACCATTACTGTGCTCGCAACATTAACGTGAAGTGCCATCTATTCATGCAATAGATATCGTTAAATTTCCTTTTGTTTTGTGAAATTTGAGGTTTGGAACTTAGTTTTGGAGAAAGTTTAGTTTTTTTTAGTGCATGTTGGCTAACTGATACCGATACTCTAACTCTACTTAACTGCAAATTAGGTGTTAGTTCTGTAGTAAGAACTTTGGGAATATGTAAGTTCCAACCTATTTTAGTATATGCTTCCTCCGTTTCAATTTGTCTGTTTGGTTTTGACTTGACACGGACACGGAGTTTAAGAAAGTAAAGAAAACTTTTGAATCTTATGGTCGTAAACTAAAGATAGATAGAATGTACCAAAATTTCCTTTAATCTTGTGGTTAGTCCTCTGTATTGTGGTTGAAAATATGTGGTAGAAAGGTTTTCCATAGTAATTTCATGTCATTGTATGATTTTTAGAACTTTAATGTAGTCACAATCATCCACGATACGAAATTTTAACTTTCGTTGAATGTATTGCAGTAAATAAAGCATATCAGTACTCATCAATCACCAGTGTGACCATACTGGATTGCTGGACTATAGCATGGGTGATAATTTTGACGTGGCTATTTTTGGGCACACGATATTCTCCGTGGCAATTCTTTGGTGCAGCAGTCTGTTTAGGTGGTCTCGGACTTGTGCTTCTATCCGATGCTAAGGCGAGTGACGGAAGTGGTACTTGTCTGTTTCCTAAAATGATTTATTTAGTTCGTAAATGAAAAATGTTTCTCATATTTGATTTCCTTGAGTTCTCGGAAGGACTTCGATTATGAGATGAGTGGAGAGGGTGGATGGCAGAGAGAAGCTGATTGCCACTCCTAAGCAGGAAGCGCCTAATTAAGGAAATTACTTATGGTTCGATCGTTTTCAATTGCAGGTGGTTCCAAACCTATTCTTGGTGATATATTTGTCATCATAGGGACATTTTTCTTCGCAATGAGTAATGTTGGTGAGGTTAGTGTAATTTGTCTCTTCATATTTTCAAGGCATACACGAACAAACATTCAAACTTGATCTCAGATGATTAGTAAGCACTCAAACTTTGAGAGTGCACATCTAGAGACTTCAGCTCGTCTCCACTGTGTCAGTTGAACAGTTCGGAGTGCTTACTTGCCGGATGAGGCCAAGTTTGAGTGTATGCTTATATATTACGCTTATTTTCAAATGTCTCCTCTCTACCGGATTGTTACTCTAAATATAGGCATAAACATGTTCTTATAGAGAAATTTATGGTACGTTTAACTATAATTCACTTTGGTGCAGGAGTTCTGTGTGAAAAAGAAAGATCGTATTGAAGTGGTTTCCATGATTGGTCTTTTCGGCTTGCTTGTTACTATAATTGAGATGTATCCTTTCTATCTAAAAATTGTTTATTTCACATTGCATTATGTACAATCTCAACACAAAGAAATCGCGACGAGCATAATTAATGACTTAACTTTCTCTCAGACCAATCTTAGAAAGGAAGAGTTTGGAATCAGTCAAGTGGTCTGCTGAGCTTGTAAGTAACTTAAAGTCGTCTTCTTATATTTGCTCCACTAATATTGTTTTTGTTTTCTGAAAAATAATTTTCTTGGGCTGATGGTCTATCGGAAACAATCTCCTTACCTCCACGAGGTAGGGGTATGATCACCGTACTGCCCTTTAGTTTTTGTGCTACTTGCTAAACATTAAGTATTACTACAGTAAAAATCTTCATTCCTTTGAGAAGTTGGTCTATAAGTCTTCATCGCTAACCAGAGCTCGTAAATAGTTAAAAATATGAAATACTGGAAAAGATTCAGGTCATAACTTGTAATTCTTGATCTTCTTATCTCTTAAGTTAAGCAGTGAAAGAAATGCCTTAGTTCAATATGAAAATCTTTTTCAGATATTAGCCTTCTGTGGCTATGCAGTGGCAAGCTTTATGTTCTACACCTTAGTACCGTTTCTTCTCGAGGTAAAACATTCACTCTTCATAGTTCCATCCACTGAATTAGCATAGTGGGGATGTGTATTTGTTGTCGGATATTTGGTTCATCGTACTAAAGTAAGGCACGAGTAATTCAAATGCAGATGAGTGGCTCAACCTTGTTCAATCTATCTCTTCTCACATCCGATGTGTGGGCAGTTGTCATCAGAACCTTTTTCTACAAGCAAAAGGTACTTTTTATCCATTCTTTTCCCCATATTCAACGAATTTTGATGGTTTTCGCCACACTTGCAGCTCTCAGTGTGCTGATCACTCTTAATTGCAAATTGCAGGTTGAATGGCTGTACTTTGTAGCTTTTGCACTTGTGGTTACTGGACTGATCATATACTCGAAAACGTATGTTCATACTCTTTAAATTCGTTATCTTATCATTGATTATGAACTCCCATACCGTCACATGAATCGTAAATGCATGGATGTGATGTATTATACTCCAAGTAAATTAGAAAATCGCACCCAAGGGTGTCATCTAGCTGTCAATAAAATGAGTGATAACCTTGGAGACCTAATTCAAATCCCAACGGAGACAAAAAAAACATTAGGTGACCTCTTCGTATCCCATCTGCCTAAGTTTTGGCGGACACATTTACTTGTACTTATGCATGTACTTGTGAAATAGTCGAGGTGTGTGCAAGTTAGGACTTCATCACATCAGCAGTAACTGCTATAGCTAGTTGGAGGCTGAAAAATTCGCGGAAACGCGTAATCAGATATTCTTTTGGCCAATCAAAACTATCTTTTGCAATAAAAAGAAATCATTGTTGTTGCTAATACAACTTGTTTGTTCATCAACAGTGAGAAGGATCATGTAAATGCACCAGCTAATATTGAAGAAGCTGATCAAAGATACCAACTTCTTAATGAAGATGAAGAGCAAGCTGATCATAGACGTCATGAAACTATTTCATAACTAGTTGTATAAATCAAGATTCATTGGAATTACATGTAATTTACATATTATTATTCTTCTGAAATTGTTCAACATCTATATAATTGGAGTTTAACTTTTTTTTCCCATCTCTCCTCTTAATTAAAACTTCAGAGTGAAGTTCACTTTTTTTCAAACCATTTGGCATTTGGTTCTTACTCCCTCCGTTTCTATTTGTTTGTCTAGTTTTGACTTAACACAAAATTTAAAAAAGCAGAGCAGACTAGTCAAGATGCCTTTTAATCTGGTGCTCATAAATCTGTCACGTGGGAAGTTGAAATTATCTAAAACGGACTAAAAAGAGAGTAGAACAAAAAAATTGAAACGGAGGGAGTACTATTTATCGTTTGATCAATGTGTATACTTGTTTCTTCATAACTCTACAATTAAGAAGCAAATTAAGTATCATAATTGTTAAGAATACAATTAAATAACAAAAGTATGTTCTCCCTAACTCTAACAGTTTAAACTTTAGATGAGATAATCAGAAACTTCTACATGGTATCAGAGCACTGAGGGCCCTAACTAAATTTCAACCTCATTTTGTACTATTTTTTCTATTAATATATTATTTTGTGCTCAGATTTGGGATCTGTGACAGTGACCATATATTATTTTTTTCATCTGTTTACTGTAGTATAGAAGCTCTTTTTAGTTCAAGTTTCGATTATTTGCTATTTTTTTGTTACTTTTTCTTATAAAGTTCTGATTTTTTAGCCATGAGTAGCAGCAGCTGGTGGAGGAATCATGAAGGCATATTGACAACTTTTTACCCTTTGTTTTTAGGTCAAGTAGTGTCTTTTGTTAGGGCCCTTATTAGCTTTGCTTCTTCTCTAGTGGCAAATCTTGGTTAGTTTGAACTTTTTTTGGATTATGAGTATGATTAATTTGTTAAGCTAAATGGGGTTTTGTTTTTTAAAAAAAAGAATCTTGATATATTAGAAGCATTTTGTTGATTATTTGTGTTTTTGCATTTGTAGGTGTAAATACTCCACTTTCTCTGTCATTCTTCACTTACACAGCTTTAGCTTTGGTGTATGGAGGAATCATGATTTACAGAAGGCAGAAATTACAGGTACTTTGCTCCCGTTTGGCCATAGATTTTGAAGTTAGAAACTTAAAAATTTGAATTTTCGAAGTTATGTTAGCAAACAATGACACTTTATTAAGTGAATTGACATTAACAAGTTTGTGAACAAAAAATGTTTGTTCATGTGCTATAATTGTGGATTTTGTTGAATGCTGTTGTTAGACTTTTCTCATTGTAACAATGTACCTTTAGGAAAATGATTTCGGAGTATCAGTCTATTAAGTGTATTTGGTTTTTAGTTATCATTTGAATGTTGTCTTGAGTTTGCAGATTCCTTGGTATTGGTATGCCCTTATAGGCTTTGCTGATGTCCAGGGAAGTTTTCTTGGTAAGATGTTTCTCCGTTAAAGAGATATTCTCTGTTTTTCCCGTATTAATCAAAGCTAGTCATGCACTGAATGAACTCGTTTTCATTACTTCTGTTGAATTTATTGCAGTAAATAAAGCATTTCAGTACTCATCAATCACCAGTGTGACCATACTAGATTGCTGGACTATAGCTTGGGTGATGATTTTGACGTGGCTATTTTTAGGCACACGATATTCTCCGTGGCAATTCTTTGGTACAGCAGTCTGTTTAGGTGGTCTTGGACTTGTGCTTCTATCAGATGCTAAGGCGAGTGATGGAAGTGGTACTCGTCTGCTTACTAAATGTTTATTTAACTCGTAAATAGGAAAATGTTTCGTATCATCTAATCTTTCCTTGAGTTCTCGAAAGGACAAGGAATGGAAAAGGTGGATGCCAGAGAGAAGCTAATTGCTACTCCTAGGCGGGAAACGCCTTATTAAGGAGATTGTTTAGTTTGCTTATGCTTAGATCATATTCAATAGCAGGCGGTTCCAAACCTATTCTTGGTGATATATTTGTCATCATAGCGACATTTTTCTTCTCCGTGAGTAATGTTGGTGAGGTTAGTATAATTTGTCTCTTGACAGTGCATACCTAGGCACCTCAACTCGTCTCTACTGAATTGTTACTCTAAATATTAGCTTTGGTGCAGGAGTTCTGTGTGAAAAAGAAAGATCATGTTGAAGTGGTTTCCATGATTGGTCTTTTCGGCTTGCTTGTTACTATAACTGAGATGTATACTCTCTACCTAACAGTTGTTTTTTCACATTCATTTCTCATAGCCGCGGAACCTTGAAATGTAAAGTCTCTCATTTTTTAAACTCTCTCTCAGACCAATCTTGGAAAGGAAGAGTCTGGAGTCAGTCAAGTGGTCTGCAGAGCTTGTAAGTGACTTACATTCGTTGTCTTATTTTCGCTTATCTAATATCGTTGTTGTCTCTCATTTTTCAGATAGTAGCCTTCTGTGGCTATGCAGTGGCAAGCTTTATGTTCTACACCTTAGTTCCGTTTCTTCTCAAGGTAAAACGTTCACTCTTCATAGTTCCATCCACTGAATTAGCATAGTGGGTTTGTTGTCGGATATTTGGTTAATCGTACTAAAGTAAGGCACGTGTGCAGATGAGTGGCTCAACCTTGTTCAATCTATCTCTTCTCACATCTGATGTGTGGGCAGTTGTCATTAGAACCTTTTTCTACAAGCAAAAGGTATTCTTTTCTCTGTATTCAACGAGTTTTGATGGTTTCCGCCACAATTGCAGCTCTCACTGTGCTGATCATTCCTAATTGAAAATTGCAGGTTGAATGGCTGTTTTTTGTAGCTTTTGCACTAGTGGTTACTGGGCTGATCATATACTCGAAAACGTACGTTGTGCGTCTTTGAATTCCTTATCTTATTTAGAAAATCACACCCAAAGGGTGTCAGTTAGCGATCAATGAAGTGGATGATAACCTTAGAGACAAAAAAAAGCGCTTCAGCATTAACTGCTATACGCTAGTTGGAGGTTGAAAAACTCGCGAAACGCCTAGTCAAATCGCCAATCAAAACTGTCTTTTGCAATATAAAGTAATCATTGGATTGCTAATACTACTTGTTTGTTGATCAACAGTGAGAAGGATCATGTAAATGCATCAGCTACTATTGAAGAAGCAAATGCAGCTGATCAAAGGTACCAACTTCTCAATGAAGATGAAGAGACATGAAGCTAGTTGTATAATCAAGATTCAGTGTTTACTTGTTACGTTTCGCTTCACGAGAATCAATTTGATTGAATACTAAAACTTGCAAGTTGGCTCTCGAGAAGTGTAACACGACAAGTAAAAGTGAACAGAGGGAGTATAGAATTATTAAACCACAAAACAGTTATTATGTGTAGGTGTTGTGACCTACACAAGACTCAACTTGTTAGATATTACCGAGGTTCGGTGAGTAGTATCATGTTGAATCTATGATCTCTATCATTTTCGAATATGTACTCCCTCCACCACATTTTATGTGAAGTGATTGATTGAGCATACAGTTTAAGATACTAACAAAGACTAATTTTAGCATACTAGTAAAATATATGCAAATTAAGTTCCAAAATTATCACTACCAAGACTATGATGTCTCCCTCCTTAATCAAAAGGTCTCGAGATCAAGATTTGTATATGAAAGACAAAAATTGGTACGGAGTATTTTCACTCTAATGGGTCTTACACAAAGTTAATCCAAATTAGTGAAATCTAAACATGGATATTAAGATGTGTTGAAATCATCCTTTTAAACGAATGGTGATGAGAGTTCTATTTTTATCTTTTTCATTTTCATTTTTTGGATATTATGATTTATGACTGATTGTGTTATGGAGTTATTATTGTAGTCAAATTGCAGTTACTTCAATTTTTATTGTAAAAAACAACTTCCAATTAGTATCTTCTTTTTTCTTTCATTATTTATTATGAGTTGGTTATACTTTATCCACGTCATATTATTAGTAAAGAAAAACGTTCAATACTTGCTACTCTATTTAATAACTATGCTAACATGAAATAGCAAGTATTTGAATTAGCATTAGATAAAATAATCGAGATATTCGTAGATCTTGTATTAGTCCAAATTTCAATAAATAAAGTTATCCGTAACTTGTGTTGGTTTGACGTAGGAAGTGAAGTTAGTGAAAATTGGAAATAAGCACAAATTGACGCAGATATCATGTTAGATAGAAACAAATAAATAAAGCAAAATTATATTATCTTCGTCCACTTTTAGTTGTCACATTGCTTTTTTCGAAAGTCAATTTGATTATTTTTTAAAGTTAAATTAGATTATATTAATTTGATATGCAAAAACTATAGGAAAAATAATTGTAATTTTTTGCATAGCAATATGATGAAAAATACATTTTAGTTAATCAATTAGTTTGAATCTAACTAAAAAAAAAAAAACATGACAATTAAAAGTAGATCGAAATAATATATATTTTTCTATATATATATATATAATCATCTCCCCGAAAAACCTCTCAATTAATCGTTGAAAATATTTATCTAATCCAATGGAGCAGAGTCAACCACCGCCGCCGGCGACACCCATTTCACAGCCAACTGAACAAATTCCGGCAGCATCTCCGGCTCCACCACCTTCTTCCTCCACCGCAATCAGTCAACTTCCTTCTACAACAACCACTACATCAGTAGTATCACAGCCAGTAAACCTAAACCCTACCACCACCACTTCAGCTACTAAAACCACTGTCACCACCACCATCACTTCAGGTACTAAAACCATCACCACCACCACCATCAGTCCCGGTGGTACCATTACTGCTGCCGCCGCGGCACAGCAGCAAAACCCTTCAGCAGCCCCTTCACAAAATGCTCAAGCAAGACAACCCTTTGGCCGGCCATGGCAACAGCCTTCACCTTTTCAACACTTTTCGTTACCTCCTCCACCTCCCCCACCACCACCTCACTCGTCGTCATCATCTTCTTTGATTTCGTCTTCTTCGGTTTCTATGCAAAACCAAAACCCTAGAAGTGGTATGGCTATGGGAGTACCTGCTCATCACCCTAGTAGCTCTTTCTCTTCATTGACGACGCCTTCTTATGGACAGCAATTTGGTGGTTTAGGTCGCAATTTGCCTGATTCTACGTCGCCCACCTCAACTACCTCACAGGTACTAAATTTTTTGCCTTTTCGCCCATCCTTTTCGTATATGTATGCAATTGCAATTGTATGTGCCTACTATATTGTTTTGGTTTCTGAACAGCTAAAAAAATTGCAGTTGCAGCCTAATTTATAAACTAATAATCTGCTAAAGGTAACCTCTGAAGGTCATTCATTATTAAAAAGGAGAAATTTAAAGCAGTAAAATTACTGAAACAAGTTTAGAGGAGCTCCCGGGGTAGTGGTAGATAAAGTGGATATAAAGATTATGGTGCTCGTTGAATAGTTGAGTTGCGTGTAAAATAGTTTTAGAAAAAAGTTAGATGAGTACCATGCTACGGCTAGAATGCAAACAATTCAATTTAATTACAATAATAGTTCCACATTATTGGGTAATAGAGAATCAAAATTGAAACTTTTAACATGTGTAGCCTGTAGGGCGTAAGGATGGATGTAGCCAACTGGATCAAGGCAATGGATTGTGATTTTACCATGCAAGGTTCAATTCCGTCGTTCATCTACTTTTATTTCGGAGACACAGTACAAAGTACCATAGTCAGTAGCGGAGTAAAGCTTAGCATAACTGTGTTGGGGATAATTGACCATGCCATTATATTTGGTCAAATACCCGTAATGATTGGTGTCATCTAATGATTTTCTTGCTGGGCATGCCAAACTTTAAACGGCAGACAAAAAATGACCTGAGGGAGTACTTAATGGTAAGAAAGACATAAAATGATTCAGGTTGCTTGATTTAGTATTCCGAATCCGATCTTATGTAGGAATTAGAAAAGAGGAATGCATTTCATGAACTGTAAGGTGATTTTGGATCTTGGTCACTCTGGTTTATGTGGTTAGGTCTGTTTTTGTTCAAATATGACTATGGTTCTTTGAGTTAGGAATTTGCATACTTCGAATTTTTGTGTGAATTCACCCTCTGGGTTCTTCATTTACATTGTATATTGGATATTAGCTGATTCTTGTTATCTGTAGGTGAGACAGCCTATACAAGGAATGCATGGGATGGGAATGATGGGATCACTTGGTTCAACTTCGCCAATGCGCCCCGCAGGGGTTTCTCCTCAGCAACTGAGACCTGTCTCCTCTTCGATTAGACCTCAGACGAGCATCAGTAGTCAGTCTGCTGCTACACAGGTCAGTAATTCCTTACGAGAGATATCAGTTCTTTGTACTTCCTTTTAATATTTGGTTGTTTAGGTTCAGGTAGCTGTAAAATATTGAGGTTATTTGTTTCTTCTTCATTTACCCTTGCAGAATTTTCAAGGCCATAGCATGTTGAGAGTTCAGTCAGTCGGATTTCCGCCGTCCCAATCACATACTACCTCTCAAAGTCCAAGGACACAGACTCAGCCATGGTTATCTTCAGGAGCACCGGGGAAGCCCCCTTTGCCGACACCATCATTGAGACCTCAAATTAATCCTCAGTCTTTGCATCAAAGGTCCCATATTCTTTCACCGCATCAGCATACTGTTACTACTACATCTTCTGCCCAACAGTCACAGCCTTCAGCCTCAAGTCAGTCCCAAGATCATTTGGGGCAACAGATGCCTCCA
Organism: Solanum lignicaule; assembly: GCA_029582545.1. Classification (NCBI taxonomy): domain Eukaryota; kingdom Viridiplantae; phylum Streptophyta; class Magnoliopsida; order Solanales; family Solanaceae; genus Solanum; species Solanum lignicaule. The sequence continues at coordinate 1,086 of JAJOOF010013784.1, read as the reverse complement.
TCCAGGATTCAACAATCATTATCTAATCAACCACTTGGCCGGGGTCAGGGTTTAGGAATCCAGAGACCTTCATCACATGCATTGATGCAACCCACTGCAGTCCAGCCAGGACCACCTAGTAAGGCTGCTACCACTTTAGAGATGGGAGATCCTTGTACTAGGATTCTAAGCAAGAGAAGCATCCAAGAGATTGTGACCCAGGTTAGTGTAGACATGTTAAACTCACCGTCTCCCAGTGTTGAGAATATTTCATGATCTACCTGATTTAGAGAGTCCTTTTTCTTGAAATTATTCCTATGTTAAACCCAGGTTACCAATTTTTTTAATAAGTATTCCTGTATAGATTGATGGAATTTAAAGGAGAACATATGTTCAGGCTTTACCTGTTTTCACTATGTCGGCATGTATATCATAGCTGGATCACTTCACAACGTTAATTTCCTGCATGCTATCTCTTGCCTGTCAAAGGAGGAGGACCTTCCACCATAAATTACGAATTTGCATTTTGCTTGTTTGATTCTCTTATCAGTGATTGGGACTTGGGATGAGGCGCAGTTGTTGGTTGTTTTCTTATGAGTACTAATCTTGAAGTTCCATGAGATAAGTATTTTTGAAACTTGTGTTGAAGTAAGATTATTAAGCTCCATGTCAGTTGATAGGATGAGATACTTTTGCCTGCATTGTGTTGAGAATGCAGCTATACTAGATTCAGTAATTGAGAAGTTATTACTATTAACTAGATGATGTAGCTGATAAAAATATGATACACAGATACAGTTGCTTTTTATTTATCGTATCCTTCAGTTTGAAATAAAGTCTTATTAAAGAATTTATCTAGTCTTATCTTTAGTCTAGTCTTATCATTTTCATTTTTAGTTAGATATATGATTTAGTCTACTCTAGTCTTGTCATTTTAGTTAGATATTAAATTCTAGCAGTTTCAAATGTTTTTATTTGCTTAGATGTCTTTACTTGATCAGTAGAATATTCGTGCATTTTGTGTGGGAAGACATGTGTAACAGATGTATTGATTTGATATTACAGTCCTCTTTCTATTTATCCCCTTCCTCATCCTCATCCTCCCTT
>JAJOOF010013783.1:0-16957 GCA_029582545.1 Solanum lignicaule | reverse complement strand
AGATATTTTGACCAAGAAGCGACGGACATAAAGATGTTGTCCGTTGCTAATTTAAAAAATAATTAAACAATTAAAATTAATAAAAAGCGACGGACGGCGTGACTTTTTTAAAATTAATAAATAATTATTTTTAATAAAAAGTGACGGACTGCGTCACTATCTATATAAAATAATTAATTAGCAAAAACACGCAAAAAATAGCGACGGACTAAGCGATGTCATCCGTCGCTTTTAAAAAAAAAAATTTAAAAATTTTTAATTAAAAAGCGACGGACTAAGAGATGCTGTCCGTCGCTTTTTTAAAATGTTTGACTTGATATTTTGACCAAAAAGCGACGGACTAAGAGATGCCGTCCGTCGCTTTTTTAAAAAACTAATTAATAAAATAAAATAAATTAAAACGACGGACAGCGTGGTTATTGTTTAATTTATAAATAATTATTTTTCATAAAAAGCGACGGACTAAGAGATGCAGTCCGTCGCTTTTTGTAAAATAATTTTAAAAGTAATTATTTTAATTAAAAAGAGACGGACGGCATCTCTTAGTCCGTCGCTTTTTGGAGCGACGCCGTCCGTCGCTTTTTGGAGTAACGCCGTCCGTCGCTTTTTGTTCCGTCGTTTTTTAGCAGTTTTTTAGTAGTGGTAGTGGATGGCTTCTGTCAGCCATTCACTGCCCAATTTACATTGCCTATAAAAAGGCTTGCTACTTCATTTAAAAAAATACAAACGAAGAAGGAAAAATACAGTACATTCTCTCAATATTATCTTCCTTTTAGTTTTGTTATTTTTAGTTTTTTTTTAACACATTATTAGCACGAGTCTCTGCCAGTTCAAGTAAAGACTTTAAAAGCCTTGAAGGTATAAATTTTCCTTTCTTAAATAATGTCAAATCTTTCTAAACTTGAATTTTGTGCTTTAGACATATTGGGAAAAGGCTATCTATCATGGGTACTAGATGCAGAAATTCATCTTGATGCGATAAATCTGGCAGACACCACCCAAAAAAAAATCAGGCATCGAATCAAAATTGTGCCAAGGCAATGATATTTCTCCGCCATCACCTTGATGAGGGTTTAAAAATGGAATATCTCATTGTTAAAGATCCTCTGGTGTTGTGGAAAAATTTAAAAGATAGATATGACCACCTGAAGTTGGTAGTCCTTCCACGGGCACGTTATGACTGGATCTATTTGAGACTTCAAGATTTTAAATCTATTAGTGAGTATAACTCTTCCATGTTTAAAATCATCTCACAATTAAAATTATGCGGAGAAAATATCACTGACCATGATATGCTAGAGAAAACATTTTCCATTTTTCCTGCCTCGAGTATGCTCCTGCCGCAGCAATACCGAAAAATGGGATTTAAAAAATATTCAGAATTAATTTCACATCTCCTTGTTGCTTAACAACATAATGACTTACTGATGAAAAATCATGAAATTCGACCTACTGATTCTATGCCATTTCCTGAAATGAATGCGGCAAATTTTCACCAATCTAAGCGTGGAAAAGGTCGTGGCCCCAATCGTGTCCGTGGTCGTGGTCGAGGAAGAAATTTCAATCATGGTGATCGTCTTGCACTAAATAATAACCTTCACCACCAGCAGTGTAAAAATGTCACGACCCAACCCACCAGGCTGTGCGGGCACCTACTCTAACACCTAAGTAGAAGAACCCTCGATTCCCAATAATTAAAACATGCGAAAAATTAAGAAAACTGGCAATTAAAAGAAGTTCATATAATATAAAAATAAACAAGAGTTTAAAGCGATTCAGAGTTCAGACTTGTAAAGTCATTAAATCCCCAAGGATCTAGTCTAAACAGGTACAAGAGCTACTAAGAGTATAAAGTAAAACATAATAATGAAAAAACATAGCTTCCATCATGCGGAAGGAAAAATAGAAGCTGCTGGAGGATTGCCTTTGTCTTTACCTATGAAACATCATTGATCCTGCAACCAGACTATGCCCCAAAAAGGCATAGCAAGAGTAGTATCAATACAACCACACGTACTGGTAGGCATCATCGATCAACCCGAATACCCACCGCATAATCTAAGAAATCAACTGGTGAAACATGCAATAAGACTAATCGTTCCTCCACCCTTCCGCTTTGACTACCCTTACTCTTCCGAATTTTTAACATCAACTAATTCACTTGCCTCTAATCCCTTACTTACTTCGTTCGTGATTACACCCAATCCATCAATCAATCCACTAAGGAAGTTCCTGATATACTACTACCAACCGACCAACCATTCACGTCATACCCTTACGCTTCCCTCATCTCCACTCAACCTATGACCCCATATTACGCCTATCGAGGCTTACTATCCGCTAATGTTACCACCCCAAACCTCACAATAATACCCATGACCACATTGCAATTAACAAAGATAGCATTGGGACCCTTAGTTCCCCCTTACCATACTACAACTAAATTGTGACCCTACCTTTCACAATTTAATACACAACTAGATATATCCAGTTAACTTACAACATCGTAACCCTCACCTATAAGAACATAATGTTCAATCCACCAATCATTTCAGAAAACATGTCCAATTGCACATTATCAATAATACATGCAATTACACGTATAATACAAGTCAATGGCCCTCTCATGGAACCCAAGCCCAAACTGTTATTGTGCCGGATCGTGGCACCTGATCCAATGCAATATGTATGTCGGTACGTGACATCCAATCCCAGTTAGTGTGCCGGAACATAGCACCCGATCCAATGCAAGTTAGTATGTCAGTACGTGACATCCGATCCCATGCATCACTGTACAAGCACAATCACATCCATAACATACAATACTCACATCATATAGTCAAGTACTTAAGTTCTTGGCATGCATTGTTCATAATCAATTCATTAGGTTACGGTTATGCATTGCTCATACGCATGCATATCATACAGCCACCAGTCAACCTACGTCTCGAAAAATAAGAAATCATAGCCATTCCCAAACCCTAATTCACAAAATAGGGCATTTTCCTACGGCATACGTCTAAGGGAACACTTAGGGATATACGCATAATCAATCTTTTTTCGGTGCACAAAGAGCCTACGCATGAATTCTACCGTCAATTCCAACATACTATGCAGTGAATGACAAATTTATAACTACTCAATAAATAAACCTAGCCTACTTTGGCACCAAGCAGCTGCACGAAATTATAGCTCCAATTCTGATTTTCAGGCCTCGTGACGGTGGATTGACCAAGGATTTGCAAGTTATCGACCTTCTCACTCTAAAATTCTCTTCCTCCTTCTTTCCCAAGCCTAGGGAAGCTTTTGGAGGGTTTTTAGGGGTGATTTGTGTCTAATTAAGGTGTTTTTGGAAGAAGGAGAAAATAAGACTTTGCGTTATTTACATTCTGTCTCGCCTATCTCGCTCTAGTGACTACTTATCCCACTGTGGCGCTGCCATCCCAGTGGAATATAGCCCGCTCTGGCGGGACAGTGTCCCTAGTATTTTCTCGATGTTTTTCTTTATCTAAATATCGACGGTTCGGGTTGTTACAATGAATACCAATTTATCCCTCGTTTGTCCCCGAACGACTAGTGAACGGATCATCACGCGCCGATCTCGGAGCATTTTTAAACTAATGAACTGACCTATTACGGAACCACGACGGATGGTGAATTTTCAAAATTCGAAACACGAAATGTGCTATACTTAAAGGGTCGGTTAGGAATTTGAGGCAACACACGAAGAAAAGAATACATCCCAATTACACAGCATGGTCCCGCCAAAGCGACAGGCCTCCCGCTAAGGCGGGGCCGTTGTGGCGAGAAATCTCCCACTGTAGCGGGAGATCGTAAACATTAAAGAGGGGAATGGGGAATGGTTTCCTCATTTCTCCCTTTTTCTCACTCAAACTCTCTCAAAATCCTGTCGATTCACCTACTCCGAACGTCATTTCTAAGGTAAATTTCTTGTTCATTACACTCTTTACTTCAATACTTGATTAACAACGATTGCATGCTGCTATTTTATTGATTAGAAATGGTTTCTGGATAGTTTTCAAAAATGAACATAGTTTGCTAGTTTGATAGAAAAAAACGTAGTATGGGCACTTCTCTCACATCCCTAATGTCTCCACAACGTCCTGGGTGTGAGGATTTCGCAAAAATACAGTCTAATCAGTACCAAAATGGTGGGGGAAGTTGAAAGGTCCTCTTGGTATAAAACTCGGATTTGGACATTATTTAGGGGTTATTTCGCTAAAATGATAGTATATTTAGGTACTAGGGTACTTTATAGGTTCTGATATGCTGAATTTATGTTGAAAACGAGGGTTTTGGGATGAAGAGGCGTCATGATCGCGCCCGGTGTTCATCCCATATAAAGGCCGCTCTGGCGACGACCACCCTTATCCCGCTCTGGCGGGATTTGGGCCACTGTGGCGGGACTCAGGAAACCAGTGGCTTGCATCTTTTAAAGATAGAAAAATTTCCTTTCGCTCTAAACCAGGTATTGTCTAATCTCGTGGGGTTCTAATGTTCTTATTAATATCTTTGCGGGATTCTCTAAATGGCTTGTGCTAACGAGGAAAATCTTCATTTTATCCGGTTTCCCGATACTGCCAGTCGGGAAAGGCATCACGACTACCAGAATAACAAATTTTGTTGCGATAGAGGTTTTGTCTTGCTTAAACTGGAGGAGAAGGCCCTTGCCTTTTATGCTCGCCTGACGAGTTCGGATGGGCTCCACTGATTGAGGCTCCAACTGTTGCGCGTTCCTACTAGGTGAGGGAGCTATATGTCATTCTACCTATCGTTCGATGGGACGATCCCCATCCTTCCATTCGCATCCGGGGAGTCGACATCCCCATGAACGCCATAACCATAAATAAGGTGCTAGAGATGCCCAAGGTCTCAAACGCGAAGTACGAGGCCAAGCTGAGGGAGATTGATCTGGGATGGCTGAGGGATACGTTGGAGGAGCCTGTGCGCTAGGACATGGTTTATTGGTCAACTGTTGAGGGCATCACTAGCGCGGACTGGTCACCAGATGCTAAGAGGTGGTTGCACTTGGTTACTAGGAGGATTTTCCCGTTGGGCAACCGCACCGACGTGACATTTCCTCAAGACTTGGTGGTGGCATGCGCGGTGCAGGGCATCGAGCTGAATGTGAGGGCGTAGATTATCTCTGAGTGGAAGATGTTCTACCTGGGGAACAAGAAGGCTTTCTTCCTACCATGGCTTGTGACTCCGTTGTGCAAACAGGTGGGGGTACCCCTCCTAGACAATGATAAGGTACTTTTTATGGATCCCCGCTTCACCCTCTTTTTGTTAGGCAAGGTTCTACTTCTCGGAGCAAGAGGAGGAGGAGGGCGGACAAGGCCAACAGCAGTCAGCGGCCACAGAGACGGACAACGAGGAAGGCGATGACACTCATCCCACCCGGTCCCAGACCCCACTCTCAGGTGCACAGGTACAGGAGGATCTGGTGGCCGTCCGGAGGAGATTGGGGCGTTCCTTTGCTGACACCACTCTGGTTCCACCCAGCACTGCCCTAAAGGTTGAGATGCACCATCGCGAGCCGCGCTAGGAGAGGAGGAAAGGTCTGGAGAGGGACCATTTGATGGTTCGAATATGAAAGACCTTGAAGATCGTATTTACTTGTGTTGCTCCCGGACAGGAGATTCCCCGAGTCGAGACATGGGACTTCCAGCATTTCACCTTTATGGATGAGGCTTTGAAGGGTATGGCACCCTTGGAGGACCTCGACTCTAACGACGACACCTCCCAGTCCCAGGGATCTTGATTTGGCTTTTCGCCCCTTTTTGGGCTTGCAATGAACAATACTAGATTCTCTTTCGTCCTTCCTTAGGTTTTTGTAGCACATGGATGCTGGTTTTTCTGCTGTTCTTCACAGCAGATGATTAATTACTAAGTTTTATAATCTATACTCGATTGTTGAACACTAATTAAGTTGCGGGGATTAGTTCGAATACGATTCGGGGTTTATATTCGTGACTAGGGAAAATGGGGGAGACAAGGCTGAGATTCTGTCTCGCCTTATTCCGCTCTGGCGGGAGAAATCCCACACTGGCGATCTCTCCGTAGCGGGAAAATCCCGCCCCAGCGGTTCTGACGAAAATAGAATCCTTGCTAACAATTTTTTGGGGTTCTTCTCTTTTATAACTTTCCCCTAGATTCCCCAATTATAGCTAGACATTTAGGATAATCCCCTTAGCTAGGATAATAGTCGCCTACCCCGAGTCGACCCAGCGATACACGCTCCAAAATCCCTTCACATTACTCAAACAGTACAACACACTCGTCCCCAGTATACACCCAGACATTCATACAGTTATTAGTTGGCCGCGACGCACGTCCAGATTTCATTTATGAATCACATCGTAAATTATCTAGACCCTTGCATCGAACTTAGTCATGACCTTCTTTTCACAACGAGGTTCGCGATACTCAAGCAGTTACAACTTGCATAATTTCAACAACTCGGCCAGTATATTGCACATATCAAAGTTCAGACACATATTTATTGTGCACTTATTCATATCATCACATCCAAGAAATTACAACTTTCACATTCACAGTGAATTTAGACAACCAAAAGGCACGCATTCACAGTTTCAAGTTACAGTTCACAAACAAGTCCAAATTATTAATTACTTCGTCCCATGGATGACCATTACTGATCATCCATACATTTACACCACCCCTAGGGCCAGATACCAATTGGAACCTTCTTAGTTCCAATTTGCTTTGCTTGTGTTCTTTCAGTCGTTAACACGACGTCCGATTCACTTTGTTGAGATACCAATTGGAATCGGGAGATATAAATTGGACTCAACTCATACCACAAGCGACATTCGCACGAAAAGAGAGAAAAGATGGAACAACTTCCTAGAATGCTTCCTAGCCTCCTGAAGATTAGATGTGGACGTCAACACACCAATTTGCACGAGTCTATTCCACATTTTGCTCTTGTACTAGGAGGCCAATAACCTGGGCTCTGATACCAATTTATCACGATCCAACCCATTGGACCGTGTGGGCACCTACTCTAACACCTAAGTAGGAGAACCCTCGATTACCAATAATCAAAACATGCAGACAATTAAGAAAACTGGCAATTAAAAGAAATTCATATAATATAAAAATAAACAAAAATTTAAAGCGACTCAGAGTTCAGACTTGTAAAGTAATTAATTCCCCAATAATCTAGTCTAAACAGGTACAAGAGCTACTAAGAGTACAAAGTAAAACATAATAATGAAAAGACACAACTTCCATCATGCGGAAGGAAAAATAGAAGCTGCTGGAGGATTGCCTTCGTCTTCACCTATGAAACATCATTGATCTTGCAACCAGACTATGCCCCAAAGAGGCATAGCAAGAGTAGTATCAGTACAACCACACGTACTGGTAGGCATCATCGGTCAACCCGAATACCAACCGCATAATATAAGAAATCAACTGGTGAAACATGAAATAAGACTAATCGCTCTTTCACCTTTCCGTTTTGACTACCCTTACTCTTCCGGATTATTAACATCAACTAATTCACTTGCCTCTAACCCCTTACTTACTTCGTTCGTGATTACACCCAATCCATTAATCAATCCCCTAAGGAAGTTCCTGATATACTACTACCAACCGATCAACCATTCACGTCACACCCTTACGTTTCCCTCATCTCCACTCAACCTATGACCCCATATTACGCCTATCGAGGCTTATTATCCGCTTATGTTACCACCCCAAACCTCATAATAATACACATGACCACATTGCAATTAACAAAGATAGCATCGGGACCCTTAGCTCCCATTTACCATACTACAACCGAATTGGGACTCTACTTTTCATGATTTAATACACAATTAGATATATCCAGTTAACTTACAACATCGTAACCCTCACCTATAAGAACATAATGTACAACCCACCAATCATTTCAGAAAACATGCCCAATTGCACATTATCAATAATACATGCAATTACACGTATAATACAAGTCAATGGCCCTCTCATGGAACCCAAGCCCAAACTGTTAGTGTGCCGGATCGTGGCACCCGATCCAATGCAATATGTATGTCGGTACGTGACATTCGATCCCAATTAGTGTGCCGGAACGTAGCACCTGATCCAATGCAAGTTAGTAAGTCGGTGCGTGACATAAGATGACATGCATCACAGTACAAGCACAATCACATCCATAACGTACAATACTCACATCATATAGTCAAGTACTCAAGTTTCTACATGCATTGTTCATAATCAATTCATTAGATTCATCACTATGGTTAAGCTTTGCTCAAATGCATGCATATCATACAGCCACCAGTCAACCTACGTCCCAAAAAATAGGAAATCACAACCATTCCCAAACCCTAATTCACGAAATAGGGCATTTTCCTACAGCATACGTCTAAGGTAACACTTAGGGATATACGCATAATCAACCCTTTTTCGGGGCACAGAAAATCCTATGCATGAATTCTACTGTCAATTCCAACATACTACGGAGTGAATAATAGATTTATAACTACTCAATAAATAAACCTAGCCTACCTGGGCGCCAAGCAACTGCACAGAATTATATCTCCAATTTTGATTTTCGGGCCTCGTGATGGTGGATTGACCAAGGATTTGCGAGCTATCGATATCCTCACGTTATAAATCTCTTCCTCCTTCTTTCCTAAGCCTAGGGCAGCTTTTGGAGGTTTCTGGGGTGATTTACGTCTAATTAAGTTGTTTTTGAAAGAAGGAGAAAATAACACTTCGCGTTATTTATATTCTGTCTCGCCTATCCCGCTCTGGCGACTATTTATCCAGCTGTGGCGGTGCCTCCCCAGTGGAATCTAGCCCGCCCTGGCGGGACAGTGGCCCTAGTATTTTTTTGATATTTTGCTTTATCTAAATAACGACAGTTTGGGTCGTTACAAAAAAGAAGGATGAAAAGCATGACATAGTGCAGAAGAAAAATCCAGACAACAAATGTTATCGATGTGGTGGAAAAGGGCATTGGTCACATACCTGTCATACGCCAAGGCACCTGGTTGAGTTGTATCAAGCTTCCCTGAAGGAGGTGAAAAATAACGCAGAAGCAAACTTTATCTCTAAAGATAATATTGAGAGAATGTACTGTATTTTTCCTTCTTTGTTCGTATCTTTTTAAATGAAGTAGCAAGCCCTTTTATAGGCAATGTAAATTGGGCAGTGAATGGCTGACACAAGTCATCCACTACTTTGCACAAGATGTGCACAATTTCCACAATTTCAACACTTCAATACACATACTATCTACATACCATATTGTGACATCCACACGTTCACAACATAACATAATTTATTCTTTTTATGTACAATGCAATATACGTATTAATTAGGTTGTATTAAGACGAAAAAGAATTTTCAAATAAAATTTTATAAAAAAAATATTAAAAGCTATATTTTAATGCCATTTGCTCTAAACAAATAATTTTTTTTTTATATATAAACGATTTAATTTAAAAGGAACAACATAATATGTGAAATTCCGTAGAGAATACATTTTCATTTCTCACACACATGTACATAATACATTTGACAAGCAATCCCCTAACATACATACATGATTAATATATTACTAAGTTAGGTAAATAAATTAATATTCATTATTTTTTTAAAACTTGTATTTATTTTATAATTCTAAAATGCTTTCTATTATAATTTTAATTAAGAAAATATATATTCACCACAAGTTTACCTAAAGACTGGTACAAATAAAAGGACATCCAATCAAAAAGATTGTCTCTCATTAGTTACGTGATTTGAACATTACGTGTCATCCTCTATATATGTGTGAAATTATTTCTAACCCTTACATTTTCATCTCTTTTCATTGATCTATTTATTCTTCACAATGATCGATCGGGGCATGCAGTTATATCAATTGAAAAAATAACAACTTGACAAAGGAAGATGAGACATCCTATTATTATGTCTGATTCTACTTTATTTTTTTGATAATGATATGCATTATATTTTTGCAATACATGCATTCATAAAAGTTATGATGTAAAACGAACAAAAGATGAAAAATTTAAAAGAACTCTTATGAAATAACTTTACTTATATGTAGCTTGTTTATACTAAGTGAAACTATTATTACTTGACTTTTTATGGTAAATTGAACCAATTCCCAAAAAAAATCTTACTAATATTTCTCATTATATCCATTATTTGTTTGCTTAGATAGACACTTTAATTTAATTTGTTGATTCTTGAAAATTTGCTCCAGATATAAAAATAATTTTGAGTAGTGAGAGATGTTTTTATAAAGATAATTGACTATTTAAACTTGTTTTGTTATTTTAATTCATTACTCCTATCCATGAGTAATGACAATTTATGTAGAGTTTTATTAAATTCATTGTTACAATTTAATATAATAAATACTAGTCTAATTAAAAGAGTTTACAAGATCGAATGTTTTAATCTTTTGATGAATCCTAATTCACTAATTTTAATATCACTTTCAAAAGTATTCACATGTCGTATCTTATACATACTTTTGGCAATTACTATCCAAATTCTCTCTATAATTTATATTCTCAAAAGAAAAGTAGCCAGTTCGAACTGTTAGCGTATATTTGGGCCGCTTTAGAGGAATTGGGGGTCCGATTGGGCCGCTATAGTATCTCAATGCATTATTTCTTCTTTTTATTTTTGTTACTACCTTGTATGATTTATAACCCCTAAATGATTTCACTGCATAAGTTCCAACAAGAAAATCTAGTGAATTCTTCCCTAGAAAGTTATCTCTTTTGATAGAAACAAATCTATTTATTAGTTTATCCAATTAATCAAAGGGTTTTACTGAATCACCACCTCCCATACAGTGTGAAATTCACAGCATCTAGATGCACTAAAAAACATAAAATAGTAAGCCCATATCTTCACAATATCTTAGGAAACAATAAAATATGATTAGTACAAGTTATAATGTACAAATATAATAATTTCTTAACCTACATTAAGAACACAAAAAATCTAGGAGTATTACTTGTCTCAATACCATACATCATGGTCATTTTAGTTCGTGAGATAGCAATAATCACACCTTTCTTGCATCACATGACAATAATTAGTGCAGTAGAACCGACAAAAAGAATCCACTTCAGTTGGTCAAGTCAATAAATTTTTTATATATACACAAATTAAAATAGAGCAAAAACTTATTTCACAAGAAAGCATTTTCATTTGATGGATATAATTTCTAGAATCTTCTCAATAAAGGAAATCAGTAAGACATCGTCATTGTCTCTAGTAGTATATATTTGTAATTGGCAATTCAAAATAATTAAAACATATATGAAAAAATTACGATCAAAGATAAACTTGTTTGAATTTTGAAATTCAAAAAGTGCCACATAAATTGGGACGGAGGGAGTAATTGGTTTTATTTGAACATTTATGTATGACCGTTGAAAATTTAAAATTAATTTTACGTTATATTTTATATTTTTTTTAAATAACTTATAGCTTGTTTTCTAGGCCCGCGGGCTATAGAAAAGAATAAGCACACAGTTGGACATCAACATGCCTGCTTCAGATGTGTGCTTCCCTCAAAGTTGAACAAGTTGATCGGGTGGTTGAAGTTGTATAGTTTATGCTTGAGGTCTCTGGATCGGACCTGACCAACATCATTTTTTTAATACAATTCACACAAGTCACAATGTGTGTCATTGATCTCTTCTCCCCACAACTATGAAGAATTGCAACAATTCAAGATTAATCCACACAACTATGGAAAAACTGCAACAATAGACCCCTTAATTTATTGATTCGAATTACTCCATTTTCTTACCAAAATGCACCACAAAAGTAGCAATTATGCCGCTGATTTACCTTTAAAGCTAACTTTTCTTTTACCTTTATAGTACAATCATATCGTTTTACCTTCTTTATATAACAACTAGTTAACAGGTTCGCACTTCGCGCGGTAATAGAAACCTCATTAAATATATATTTATAATATTTTAACTTTTTTTTTTCTTTGTTAGAATATAATTTGATTACTTTCATAATTTTATCTTTGTAAAAAATATTTTAAAAAGAAAAAAAAATAATGTAAAGAAAAGGTCTAAAAAAATTCTAGTTTTTATACTTTTTTATTTGTTTATTTTCCTTAGAAAAAGGTATGACTATATTTCACTTATGATTCACACGTGATAAATTTGTAAGCAATATATTGTTAATAGTAATTTGTAAGTAATTTTCTTATTAAAAAGCATAGTTTTTTAAAAGTTGCGAGTTTCCACCATTCACATATTTCAGATAATAAAGTTAATATTCTTATGCATGTGAGATATCAAAAAGTATAATGAAATTTCTCTAAATAGTTAAATACTTACATATTTACTAACATGCTATCTTCATGTTGATATTTGGTACAAAATAATCACTATTTACATATTTCAGATAATAAATTTAAATAATATTCTTAAGTGAAATTAAAGACTAAGATATAACTTTGGACAATAGCATAAAACAATGTCAAAATTTTAGAATCACTTTATGAAGAGAAAATCTTTATATGTGTGGAGGAATTTCATCTACATGGTTCATGCTTTATTATTGATCAAGAATATGATATCATTGTTAACAACTTGTTCCTTGCAAGCTGCAACAATTATTGAGATTGTTGATGAATTTTTCTTGCCTAAGATAAGGATGAAATACATATAAATATTTATCGATTTAACTTTTTTTTCTCGTTAGTTAAGTGATTATTGTCATTGCATGACTTATATTATGTCATTAGAACATGTCATTTGAAAGCATAGTAATTATAGAAAGCTAAATTAGAACTACAATATGCTATTTTATTTTTCGAATAGCGAAAGTCCGTCACCATATTCGCCTTATTTTGAAAAATGAAATTAATACCTTGTGATTTTTTTCAAGTATTCCAAATTCTTAATTCATAGTAAAAAATTATAATATAATACATGAAGTCTTCAAAAGGTTAAAATCACAATAAATCAAGGAAAAGAAAAAATAAGAAGGGCATAAACAATATAACAATGAAAAAGATGTTACAATACACCTTTAAAATTTGGCTTCCTTGAAAAATTTAGCACATGCACCACTTTCCTTCATTTTTTATCACAAGAAAACTCAAACTCCCCCAACTCAAAAGGAACTACAACATGCTATTTTTGGTTTTGTCACCATATATGCCTCATTTTCAAAAATGACGTTGAATACCTAACAATTTTTTTCAAGTATTCCATAATCTTGATTCATATTAAAATATTCTACATAAATACATGAAGTCTTCAAATGGTTAAAATCACAATAAAGCAAAATTATAAAAAATAAGATTACAAATAGCCCTTTGAACATTGGCTTCCTTGAAAAATGTAACACACCACTTTTCTTCAATTTTATTACAAGAAAATGAAGCTCCTACAACTCAAAAGAAATTAAATGAGGAACTACAAAATTAAAGAACTACGTTCCATAATCTTGATTCATATTAAAATATTCTATTGCAATACGTGAAGTCTTCAAATGGTTCAAATCACAATAAAGCAAAAAAAATTTAATAAAAGAGAATAAATAATATAAAGAAACAAAAAAAAAAGGTTACGAATACCCCTTTGAACATTGGCTTCCTTGAAAAATGTAGCACACCACTTTCCGTCATTTTTATCACAAGGAAACTCAAGTTCCTACAATTCAAAAGAAATTAAGTGAGGAACTACAAAATTAAGGAAATACATATTCCAAAATCTCGATTCATATTAAAATATTCTAGTGAAATACATGAAGTCTTCAAAGGGTTAAAATCACAATAAAACAAAAAACATAAAATAAAAAAGAATAAATAATATAATAACAAAAAAAGGTTAAGAATACCCTTTAAACATTGGATTTCTTGAAAAATGTAGCACATCGCTTTCCTTCATTTTTATCACAAGAAAACTCAAGCTGCTACAACTCAAAAGAAATTAAGTGAGGAACTACAAAATTATGAGAATTTTATGGAAATGATGAAAGGATAAAAGGTTTGTAACCGATTTGCAATTATAATGACTAATAAGTATAACTCAATTAATAAAAAATAAAGGTGATTGAAATTTATCAAAATTTAAGAAGTGTTTTAATTTTTAATGAATGAAAGAAATATGTGAAAAGGAAGAGGGAAGGTTTTAGGAAAAATTAATTAATACTATTAGTGATGAAATTATAAAAAGAAAAAAAAGAAGATTAATTTTCTGAAATTTTTTATGACAATACATTAAATGAGATTGATTGAGTTAAAAATTTATGAAAAAATAAAGTTTATGGTAGTAGGAAAAACGTTTTCTTTGTAGAAAATTATTATAGACATATAAGGTAAAATGAAGAATTTAAGGAAAAGCAATAAATTATAATTATAATGATGAGAGATGAAATGTAATAAATTGTAGTGAATAATGATGAGGAGAGATAAATAAGTTATTGTAAATATTTTTTTCCTTCTTTTAGCAAATTTTTGAGATTTAAAAATTCAAAAAATTGACAAAAAAAGATAAATGGCAATCCTGACCAAAGAGAGACGCCACGTCACACTTTTATTATCCAGCTATATATATATATATATATATATAGAGAGAGAGAGAGAGAGAGAGATGTGATATAATTATTCCGTATGTACTATTGGGCCTCTGTGGAGCACAGGCAACCAATACCTAGTATATTAAGAAATACAAATACTTTCATTATACTGGATTTTACAAAATGCTGTAAAGTGTAAATTAAAGTATGATCAAATAAACTTGTTTAGGTACAATTATTTACAAATTACATTTAAAAAATATAAATCACATAAGACAAGTGTAATGTGATGAATTCTAACTTAAAAAATCTATATATTATAATAATGTTGGATATGAAAATGATGATGTGGCACCTCCTTTATCTATTTTGTCAATTTTTGAGCTTTTATCTCATTTTAATTACAAATTAAAAATGTATTCATGATTTTTTTTAAAAAAGACATGTAACTCCTATAATTAAATATATTATGAATACAAAATTCATTTAACACGCCATTGATTAAGAAATTGTGTAACAGACAAATAAATAATGGTGCTATTATGATACATCATAACACATAATTTCTTCAATTAAATTACTATTTAATAATATCGGAATTAAGCTTAATTAAATCTATAAAAATGGCAGTAACTAAAAGATGAATGTTAATTTTGCTATTTCAAGATAATTGATTGACTAAAAATCTATATACATAGTAAAGCTAAATATAATCTAGGTGATGTTGCACCTCTCAATGGCTACCATTCACATTTATATTTTTTTCTCAATTTTTTTGAATTTTCTCATTTATTCTATTTATATGCTATATTAAAAGGTTAAAAATAACTTTAAAATTATATTTTTTAATTACACCTCGCTCATTTACTCTTCTTTATTTTTTTTTATTTTTTCCGTTTATGAAACTCAAAAGGCTGTCATTAATCCTCTAATAACTCCACCTAGCTAAATGATTACTCTACAAAATAAAACGATTTTTTATCTTCCTTGTGTTTAATTCTCATGATTTCACCTATCACTATATAAGTATCAGAAATACATGCTACATTTGACAAAAAATTCTATCATCTCAATGATTTAGGGTATTATGATTAAATAATTTTGTTTTAATGTTTTTTTTATATATAAATTTTCGTCTTTTACATGGACTAATTGGTTTCAACCTATGGAGTCCAACTTATTATTTTATAGGTAAATGTTTAAAGGAGCATGTTAGAGGAGTGCAAGATGGATCAAGATTTGAGACTAAGGAAATGAGAGCTTCTTATCAATATAAGAGAAGTGATGCACCTTTTTTTAAAAATCAATTTTATTTTTTTATTTTATAATTTTTTCTACAATTCTATTTACTTATTATTGTACAAATGTAAATATGTCACTTAGTATTTCATCATCTCATTTCTTATATATAAAGAAGAAACATAAAGAAGGTATACTTAAATTTAGGGGTTTATCTTTTATTTCTTTTTTAGGCCTTTTTCTTATTTAATCAATTATGTTATTGTAAAGGTAATTACTTAATTTATTGTACATAAATATTTCATTAGTAGAGGAACAATTACAACAAAAAATCTTCACATGTCAATTTACAAGGACTAAAAAATATCTATAATTCACATCTCTCTAATTTTCACTCTTAAAAAATTTAATATTTTTTTACCTTCTCCGAATTACAAAATGTCAATATGATTTTAATATTTTAAATTCATCTCTCTTTATTATTTAATTACTTACAATCAATCTATATATCTATATGTATAATCTATATCTATATATTAGAATATAAAAATTATCTCTTAATTATATATTTTTTCTATTTATGTATTTTAATTATTGTACAAAAATGAATATGTCAATAACTACTCCTTCATTTATTCATATTCTTTCATATAAAACTTAATAATCTTTATTTTCATTACTCCTATGACTTTTGATGATTATTACTTCTAAATTATACCAAAATAGTCATGATATATATATATATAACGCTCCTTTAATTTTCTTAATTTATGTTACATATGCTATGTTAGAAAATTAATTTTCTTTTAACTCTTTTAATTATGAGAAAAACTCAAAAGTCCCTTATTTAATTAATATTTTCTCACGCTATTGCATCCATCCCATTCAAGCTAATTATTGCTCTTAAATTACCTATAAAAGGGTTCTTTAAAATTTCAGTTTTTTTTAATCTTTGGTTACCTATTATAATTATCTATTTTAAAGACCTTTCTTAACCATTATTGCCATAATCACATACTTATGTAACTAGTACTGATGCTATTACTGCTAGTACAGCAGCTACTACTTTAGAAGATAGAGATGCTAATATATCTACTACTAATGCTGTAATGTTCTAATATATATATATATATATATA
>JAJOOF010013781.1:0-18922 GCA_029582545.1 Solanum lignicaule | reverse complement strand
AAGTATGACCCGTTAACTCCCATGTTGGCTACATGGTTCTTATGGAGAGTTGAGTTAATATGAACTCGTGTCCCCAATTCGGTGCTCAAGACTACTCCCAAAAATACTTTAGCTCATAAGTGTTTTAAACACATCTTTCTTTAGTTTGAGATAATTACTCAAAATCTAGCCCAACGGCTCACTTGGAATCGATGTTCCATTTTCTTGAAAACTAGCCCAAAGGCTCTTTTGGAAACATAGTTCCTTCTTACTCAAATGTAAAAACATTAGAAACTTCTTTGAGAATACATAGTTCCCTAATAACTTTTGAGAAATGAACTCAACTCTATACTCTTGACTTAACTTGAAATTTGAGTCTTAAAATGAAGTTAAAACGTTCAATAAAGACTCTTGAAAAGCTCTAAAGACTCACTTGGACTTACGTCTTAACTTTGCTTGACTTGACTCTAACTTCACTTTGACTTGATACTAACTCGCCTTGAATTGGATTATGGATTCAAGATGTTTGATCGCATGTTATGGATGAGTTATGGAGGTTTTAAATGTACCTTAGAGTGTTGAAAACAACTATAAAACATGGTACAATACCAAGGAACATGCATGAAAAAGTAGGGAAAGAATGGGAAATCTTGGCGTCCTTGGCGCTCTGCAAGGCGCGGAGCGCCAGCCCTCAAAGTTCAGAGGGGGCCTGCTGGCGCTCTTCTAGGTGCGCCACCCCAAGGGGGAAAGTTCAGAACCCCTTTTGGGGCGCGCTGGCAAGCGCGACGCGCCACCTCTTTCCCCAGAAAACTCGACTTTTCTCCCTCTTTTCTCCAACTCTAAACCTTCTAAGCTTCAATGGTTCCAGCCCCAAAACACTTAGAATCATAAACCCCTCAACATACCATAGATTTCAACTCAAAAATACAACCGGAAACATGCCCAAAACAACAAGGGACTTCAACAACACAAACAACAACTTCAACAACACAACCAACAACTTCAACAACACAACCAATCTTTTCTCAATAATAAAACGAGTGTGGCGTGTGGGGGAAAGAGCCAACCCCACACTATGAACTCACATACCTAGTAGGGATCACCCCTGACGATATCCACGACGGAAACTTGCTTGATCTCCTCTTCTACTCCTCTTCTTCTCTTCTTCTTCTCTTCTTCACTCTCAAACCCTAACTCTCACTCTTTAAATGGGGCAACTGATCTAAAAGAATCAGCCTAACACAACAATATAACCAAAGGAATTGGTTAGGGAAAAGACCAAAATGCCCTTAAAATTTCCAGACAGATTTCCCTGCCAACTGCCCAATTTCCAAAGGGCATAACTCACTCATACGAACTCAGAATCGAGCAAACTCAGTGGCGTTGGAAAGATCATTCCACGAAATTTGCAACCATAACTGGAAATACACCTAACTCATCCTTAGCTAGAAGTTATGACTGCTCAAAGTTGGCCAAAAACTCACCTTTTTCCCATACTTAACCAAGTTTCCAGATTTTTAAAATTCTTTCCAAAAATGAAAATTTCCAATTTTAAGCCTCTTAGTAGTTATTTCAAATTGCCGGATGTTACAGATCCATCCCGTTCCTCCGTTGTTCAAGTACTGGAACTCCTTTTCTCTGAATCAAATGACGACCATCATCTACGATACGTCATTTATACTACGGTTAGTCATCTGCCTCTGTGGTTCCACCTTGGTTAGGTTTCCTTGAATACTTCCATCTATGGACTCACCTACGGCTCGTCAAGTGAGTGATGACTCATGAGTGGGCTCGTTGGTTGCCAAACTCCTGCTGGTTTAGCTACATTCAACTTCAATTGCTTCAAAAGCTGATTTTCTGCAAAATTAGACCAAACACCATCATATCTAATAACAAAAATGCCTAAGATGCATGCGAACTTTAAGTATAATGTATCAAAAATATCATAAACTAACGGTACATAAAAACCCTCAACTTAAAATCGTTGCTTGTCCTCAAGCGACACAACAAACTCTAAACGACACTTATAGAGAAGCAACATACAAATTCAAGCAATCACATGACATTTTCTATCAACTTCCCCTTCTTTAACTCTTTTCAGCACAATGCAAATCTTTTCATTTAAACTCAACAAGCTAACTTATGCAAATCAAAACATGACATAGACATACCAACATACACCTTCACATACACAAACAACAATCACCAAGATGCCAACTTTTCAACAATGTAACATGTGACCTTTCCACAAAGAAATCCCTTTTTTCACACAAGATTTGATTTTTTTTATTCTAGTGAATCATTATACACTCACACTCAGAAATAAATTTAAATACAGTTAGGGCTCAATACCATAGGCTTGCCCTTATTTTCTAGTCTTTGACTTTTCAGACTGGTTAACTAGGAGCACTGTCAAACTTTCTTAGCTTGTAACATAGGCTCAGGGTCAGGTGTGGTATATTTGGATACTTAGTGACTTTTCTGCCCTCCTTGATATTACATTAGCTATTTTACCTCTTTTACAACCACTTTGACCATTTTCTTGTTTTTTTGCTCTTTCTCTTTATATTTCATTCAGGTACTAGTGTGACTATGACTTGACATTCTTGCTTATTTCATATTTTTTCTTCATCTTATTTATTCAAGTGTTTTCTCTCTTTATTTCTTTTTGATTCATTCACATCTTTTACTAACCTTTCTGCTCGCTTTCGTCTTTTTCTACAAACAACTCTTTTTCATACCCTTTCTATATTTTTTTTACTATAGTCACCCTCAACTTATGTATTTTGTATGAGTTGAGGTGCACAATGTCCTTTTTAGAGGACCAAGGCCAAGATTTTTGTAACTTTTGAAGTACCCACCCTTAACCTAGGCTTTTAGCCTGAGTTAAGATGCACAATGTCCAAGGAGGGACTAGGGCCAAAACAAATATTGGGAAGGTGAGTTGGGTGTATGGAAAGAAATCGTATTCATTAGGCTCAAACATTCGGATCAAAGGAAACATTTATTTCTTTTGGTTGGTTGCTTTTAGGGTTAAGTGGATTCATTTTCAATGAGGGCCTTTGATCATCTCTCAATTTCCAGTATAGATCATCTTAGCAAGACTAATGGGGCAAGTTCTAGATTGAAAAAACTCTCAAAGCATCCTTAAAACATTTACATCAATTTCATAAGAACATGCTTGATTTCATAAACTTCTCTTTCATAATCCAAAACTCACATCATATGATCATAACTTGGAAAAAACATGGGAATTGCATGAGTTCATGGGAGATTATCATAAAAACATGAGATTAACTCAATTCATGCATAAAAGATCATAGATCAATCAATTAAATCAATAATTAAAAGAACCCATAACATAGTAGAAAACCAAAACTAAATCAAGGAGTTCTAACTTTTTAAATTGGAGAATTTGGGAACTCCATGAAGGAAATGGCTCCATGGATGAAAATCATCATACCTCAATGCCAAAAGTTTGACTTCAATGGGGGAACTGGAAACTTGACTTGAAACCCTAGGTTGATCCCTTTTTCTTCAAGCTTTCTAGAAAGAGAAATATTTGAGAGGAAGACTTGTTCTTCTTTTGTAAATTTGAGAGAATGATTTAAATTGGGGAAATTTGGGGGATAAAATGCTTATATAGGGGTTTTGGTGAAGGGTAAAACGATATAGTATTAGGCTAGAATAATTAGGAAAAGACCCAAAAGCCCCTAAAAAAATAACTATTGACACCATCGACGGTGATGACCTATGGTCCGTGGTTCAACCAACGGATCGTCCTGTTCGTCTGTCATTTGGTGCAGAGACTAAAAATCAGGACTCCAACGACATGACCCACCCACGGGCCGTGGGTCCCAACCGTGGTCCTCAACTTTCAACCTCAAAATCTCACTAAGTTTGGGACTCACCTATGAAACCTATTTACGGCTTGTGCTTTGGACGACGTTCTGTCCTTGTGAACCGGTGAAAAAGTATTGGAACTTCACATTTTTGGAAAGACTGTCTGTCAAACCATGGACCTGACCTACGGTCTGTGGGTCTTTCCACGGGCCGTGGATGGCACTGTAGGAACTTGCACCAGAATTTCTAAAATCTAAATTTTTTTTCTATCGTCTCGAATTCGAGGTGTTACATTATCTCCCCCTTGGGATAATTCATCCTCGAATGATATTCAAGACATACAGAGGGTCTAAGTACCTAACATAAATGCAATTAAATAATGCACATATCCGAGGAGGAAACATGAACTCCAAGTTGAAGCATGTTCAAAACATCATATCATGAAGTCTATATGCAACTCATAGTCAATGCACATAAACATGTAGAAATCAATCAAGTTGTCTCATTTTCTCAAAACTTAAGCTTTTTTTTCATGAACATGCATAAATGAAGAAATCATGGGAATATCTAAGACACATGACACAAAAAAAGTAAACCATGAGGAATTTAATATCTCAAGATAAAGTAGGGGTAGAAGGAAAGACATGAGGATAAGGGGACATCATATCGACCTCGGCCTCCCAAGTAGCACCCTCAACTAACTGAATTCTCCACAAAACTTTCACGGAAGCAACTTCTTTAATTTTCAACTTCTTGACTTTCTAGTCTAAAATCTCAACCGATACCTACTCATAAGGTTCTCCATAACTCCCAAATCTTCTAAGGGAACTATAGATGTCGGATCACCAACACATTTCTTCAACATGGAGACATGGAAAACTGGATTCACTGATGCCAATTCATTAGGCAATTAAAGTTCATAAGTAACCTTACCAATACGCCTCAAAATCTGATATGGGCCTACATAACAGGGACTAAGCTTCCCTTTCTTACCAAACCTCATTACACCCTTCAAGGGCGAAATTTTCCAATAGACCCAATTAATTACACCAAACTCAAGATCTCTTCTTCTAATATCGACATATGACTTTTGTCGACTTGAGCCGTTTTCAACCTTTCTCTGATAAGTTGAACTTCTTCATAGCCTCATGTACCAACTCGGGACCTATTAGGGCAACTTCACCCACCTCAAACCAACCTATTGGAGATCTACACCTCCTACCATAAAGTACCTCAAATGGAGTAATACCAATACTTGACTGATAAATATTATTACATGCAAACTCAATCAATGGCAAATGGTCATCCCAATTACCTTTGAAGTCAATTACACAGTCTCTCAACATATCTTCCAAAGTTTTGATAGTACGCTCTGCTTGCCCATCAGTTTGTGGATGAAGGGTCGTACTAAGCTTAACACAAGTACCAAGACCCTTTTGAGAAGATCTTCAAAACTGAGAAGTGAATTCGGTACGACGATCGAAGATAATGGATAAAGGCACTCCATGCAACTTTACCATTTCTCTCAAGTACAACTTAGCATAGTCCTCCGCCGAATAAGAAATCTTGAATGGAATGAAATTAGTCGATTTCGTCATTCGATCTACAATAACCCAAATCGAGTCATGTTGCCACCGTGTGCGAGGCAAGCCAACAATGAAGTCCATATTCAAATCTTCCCACTTCCAAGTAGGAATGCTAATATCTTGGGATAAACCTCCCGGTTTTTTATGTCTAACTTTCACTTATTGACATTTGGGACACTTAGCCAGAAATCCAGCAATATTCTTCTTCATCCCATTCAGCCAATAGATGTCCCGCAAATCACGGTACATCTTGGTAGCTCTCGGGTGAATGGAATATCGAGAACTATGGGCTTCTGACAAGTTTGTTCCCTCAAATCATCAACATTAAGAACACACAAACGACCTTGATATCTAAGTACTCCATCTCCCCCTTGGGAGAAAGCCTCTATGGACTTTTTAAGCACCACTTCCTTCAATTCAACCAATGTTGGATCAAGAATTTTGCTTGGCTTTCACATCCATCACAAAAGACGATTCTAACCCATTGTGAACAATAACACCACCCTTGGTAGAGTCTGCTAACCGAACACCCAATCGGGCAAATCTATGAACAACTCAGACCATCTCTTTTTTATCATTCTCAACATGAGAAACACTTCCCATAAATAGTCAACTAAGAGCATCCACCACCACATTCCACTTTCTGAGGTGATAGAGACCACACATATCATAATCCTTCAACAACTCAAGCCACCTTCTCTGGCGAAAATTAAGATCCTTCTGATTCTTCTGATTAAACACATATTGCAAACTCTTGTGGTCAATAAAGACATCCACATGAACACCATACAAATAATACCTCCAAATCTTAAGGCAAAATCAACCGCCGCTAGTTCAAGGTCATGGGTAGGATAATTGTTCTCATGAATCTTAAGTTGCCTTGAAGCATCAACAATAACTTTCCCATTTTGCATAAGCATACATTCTAGCCCAATTCCTGAGGCATCTCAATAAACAACAAAACAATCAATTCCTTCTGGTAAAGTCAACACGGGAGCGAAAGTAAGTATATATTTTAATTCTTGAGAACTCTTTTCACATGCTTCAGACCATATGAACTTAGCCTTCTTTTGAGTCAATGTTGTCAATGGAGAAGCAATTGAAAAAAAAACCCTCAACAAACCTTATGTAGTAACTAGCCAAACCCAAGAAACTTCTAATATCCGAAGGGGATAGAGGTCTAGGCCAACTCTTAACCAAGTATGTCTTCTTAGGATCTACCTCAATACCCTTACTTGAAATAATATGACGGAGAAAAGCCACAGAGCTTAACCAAAACTCGCATTTGCTAAACTTTGCAAGAAGTTGTTAGTCCTTGAGAATTCACAACACAATCTTCAAATGATCAACATATTCACCCTCACTTCTCGAATAGATCAATATGTCATCAATGAACATAATAGGAAACATGTCGAGGTATTGTCTAAACACCATATTCATAAAATCCATAAATGCCACCAGAGTATTAGTCAAACAAAAAGACATTACCAAAACCTCATAATGACCATACCGAGTTTGAAAAGTCGCCTTCAAAATGTAATCTTTGTTCACCCTCAATTGGTGATAACCTGATCGAAGGTCAATCTTGGAAAAGTAACTTGCTCCTTGAAGTTGGTCAAACAATTCATCTATCCTTGGGAGAGGATACTTATTCTTAAATGTAACTTTTTTCAACTGTCGATAATCAATACACATACGAAGTGAACCATCTTTCTTTCTAACGAACAAAATTGGAGCACCCCATGGAGAGATACTCGGTCGGATAAAACCCTTATCAAATAAATCTTTCAACTGCTCTTTCAACTCCTTTGTTCTGCCAGAGCCATTCGGTAAGGAGGAAAAGAGATAGGTTGCGTATCTGGGAGAAGGTCAATACCGAAGTCTACTTTCCTTTCGAGAGGAATACCAGGTAAATCATCTGGGAACACTTCCGAAAACTCATTAACCACGGGGACCGACTCAAGACTAGGGGTTTCAGAATCCACATCCCTTACCCTAACTAGATTGTATATGCAGCCCTTAGAAATAATCTTTCTAGCTTTAGGACAAGAGACAAACTGACCCTTAAGCATAGAATTTCCCCCTTTCAACTCTAGGATAGGCTCATTAGGAAACTAAAACTTGACTACACGAGTACTACGATCAATAGAAGCATAACAGAAATGCAACCAATCCATACCAAGGATAGCATCAAAGTCTAGCTTATCAAGCTCTATGAGATCAACAAGAGTAATTCTCTGGTACAAGGAAATGAGACACTTTCTATAGACCCTCTTAGCCAAAATAGAATCACCAACATGAGTAGAGATAGAAAAAGGATCTAACAACACATCCGGAAGAATATCAAACCTCATAGCCACAAATGGCGTCACAAAAGACAAGGTAGCACCAGAGTCATGTAAAGCATAAACATCAAGTTGAAAGACTTTCAACATACATGTAACCACATCGGGAGAACCCGCCTTTTCACCACGAGTCTGAAGTGCATAAAAATTGTTTTGCTTGGGAGCATTTGAACTCAAACCATTAGGACCAGATGAAGAATTAGGTTGAACCCTTCGACGATTATCTATATCATTCTTAAAAATTGAAGGACAATTTTTTATCTTGTGGTCCATCTTACCACAACCGAAACAAGCATTGGAACCCGCTAGACACTTGCCCTTGTGCTTCCTTCCACACTTAGCAAAAGTAGGAAACAAGGACCCACTATCACTTCATCCTTGAGGCTTAGGGTTAGGCACCATCTCTTTGTTGAACTTAGAAGGAGCATTGGAGGAGCCTTGACTGGAAAGCCTTTGTCGAAACTCAGAACGACCTTGTCCAGTGGACCTAGAATGTGAGAAGTTACCACCACCGGTCTTAGCTCTCTTTGCCTCCCTAGACCTTTCCTTAAGTTTCTCTTCTTCAATTTGTTGAGCATGAACCATGAGACGAGAAATGTCTATATCATTGACAAGTATAGTGGTACGACATTCCTTAACCACTATTTTAGACACAACTGAAACAAACTTACTCATCCTTTCCCTAGGATTGGCAATCATAGTAGGAGCATATCGAGATAATTGTGTGAACTTCAAAGAATATTACTTCACACTCATACTTCCTTGAAGAAGGTTGATGAATTCAAACACCTTTGCCTCCCTCATCTCAAGGGGAAATAACCTATCAAGGAATGGAACTTTGAGCTTTTCTCAATCGAGAGGACCCGCATCTTCCTGTCTCCCCTCTTTCTATTGGTTGAACAAAATTTGAGCAACACTTTAAGTTGATAATCGGCCAATTCTGCCTTTTCCACCGGCGTCACTCCCATGATCATTAACACCTTATAAACTTCATCAATGAACTCTTGAGGATCTTCCTCAACCTTAGAACAATAAAATTACGTAGGATTCATTCTAGTAAAGTCCCTCACTCTAGATGTCGCCGTACCCATATTTGGGTACACGTGACCGCAAACTCCATATTGTCTTGGGCCATCATGGCTTGAGACAATACTTGAAAATCAGCTCTAAACTCCGCATTAGTCACATGCTTAGCCAAAGGGTCGATCGGAGCTTGAGGAGGAGCTTCGTATTCCACATTCTCCTTCACATTCCTTCTAGCATAAGCTCTTCGAGTAGTCATATCCTAGAGAGCATCGAATGAGGATTTGGAGAGAGACCTTATAGAGTTAAACTCTATCGCATGACTTTAGAGTAATGAAAGAAGTGGAGTTTCCTAAACATCTTATAGCCTCTCATTCATAAATGTGGCGCGCTTTACACTTATGAACAAGACTCTACTCGACGTGGCTTATGAGACTTCCTAGGACCTTTCTAAACATTGTGCTTTGATTACTAAGTTTGTCACGACCCAAGGTAGCCTCTAGGGGTAACATGGCGTATAAGACCCTGAGAGGCCCTATACAAGTCACTTAGCTTTCATCATACAAGAAATAGAATAAAGTGATTTAAAAGACAGTTCAATATATCAAAGTCTATTAGAGCATAACGAAAATCTAAACATCGTCTCAAAGCGATCTAGTATATAAGAATGAATCTAGGCGAAGCCCGTACATCATGTTCCAAAATTGAAAATAAGGAAAGACTGAAAATAGTAAGTGTCCGGTCCTCGAAGCATGAGAACTCACCAATGCTCGAAATCTCCTCAACAAACTCTAGCCACAAAACTAGGAACCCTGACTGTTGAACCCTACATTTAGGGAAATGTATGAAAGAATATGCGTTAGTACAAAATATGTACCAAGTATGATAGCCATGCATAAAACATTTGAAAATATACTTAAAAGAGATATTTTCCTAAAATGCAATGACCATGATAAAACATGTGATAAAGAATTAGAAAACATGGTCAATGTACATAATCATCATTTGAAACATGTATGCGATACTTTATTGAAGTAACCTTAGTTCATCATAACTTGCTTGTGGGAAGTAGCCTTAACCAACATATAAGGCCATGAGAGCTATTATCATGGAATCCAGTGTTTGCCCTACACCGAAAAGGGGCTGTCCTCTTGCCAAAGTAAGGGCCATGAACTTCTAGCTTATGTGGATCTACTAGCTAATGTCTATCTAAACAATCCTATGTTGGCACATAGTTTATGGGACACGGCTAATCGCTACTTGTCTACTCAGATCTAAGCTTAACTTCCACGGAATAGTTCTTATTCATATTCATCTTAACTCTTAAAGGAACATAGGTAATCACCTCTTGTCCTTACATCATATGACATAGGTAATTGCCCCGTGTCTTTCAATTGGAGAGCATGGGTAATCTCCTCTTGCCTTAACATTAAAATAGCTCATTAACATTGGTTCATTTTAGGTGATAAAGCCTTTCAACCCTAAGAACCCTTGTTATGTGAGAAAACCTTTCACAATCATGCTTTCATGTGTATATGCGAAATCCTTTCATCAACACAACAATAACAACATCATTGATACTTCACTCTCAAAGCATCCTTAAAACATTTACATCAATTTCATAAGAACATGTTTGATTTAATAAACTTCTCTTTCATAATCCAAAACTCCCATCATATGATCATAACTTGGAAAAATGTGGGAATTACATGGTTCATGGGGATCATCATATAAACATGAAATTAACTCAATTCATGCATAAAAGATCATATATCAATAAATTAAATCAATAATTAAAAGAACCCATAACATAGAAGAAAACCCTAACTAAATCAAGGAATTCTAACTTTGTAAATTGAAGAATTTAGGTACTCCATGGAGGAAAGGGATCCATGGATGAAACAATCATACCTCAATTCCAAAAGCTTGACTTCAATGGGGAATTAGAGACTTGACTTTAGACCCTAGGTTTATCCCTTCTTCTTCAAGCTTTCTAGAGAGAGAAATATTTGAGAGGAAGACTTGTTATTCTTTTGTAAATTTGAGTGAATGATTTCAATTGGGGAAATTTGGGGGTTAAAATGCTTATATAGGAGTTTTGGTGAAGGGTAAAATGATATAGTATTAGGCTAGAATAATTAGGAAAAGACCAAAAGCCCCTAAGAAAATAATTGCCGACATCATCGACAGTGATAACCTATTGTCCATGCTTCCACCAACGGACTGTCCTATTAGTCCGTCGTTTGGTATCAGAGACTAAAAAATCAGGACCCCAACGATGGGACCCATCCACGGGCCGTGGTCCAATCGAGGGGCCGTGGGTCCCAACTGTGGTCCTCAACTTTCAACCTCAAAATCTCACTAAGTCTGATACTCACCTACAAAACCTATTTATGTCTCGTGCTTT
The DNA here is from genome assembly GCA_029582545.1 of Solanum lignicaule. Taxonomy (NCBI): domain Eukaryota; kingdom Viridiplantae; phylum Streptophyta; class Magnoliopsida; order Solanales; family Solanaceae; genus Solanum; species Solanum lignicaule. The sequence goes on along the minus strand of JAJOOF010013781.1, from coordinate 7,739 downwards.
GGACGGTGGTTTGTCCTGGTGAATCATTGAAAAAGTACTGAAACTTGACATTTTTGGAAAGAGTTACTGGCCAACCACGGACCTGACCTACAATCGGTGGGTTGTTCCACGGGCCGTGGATGGCACCATAGGAACTGGCACCAGAATTTCTAAAATCTTAAATTTTTTTCTTGTTCTTCTCGAATCCGAGGTGTTACATCGTTACATGAACATAGACTCATCTTAACATTTTGATTTTGGTAGCTCGATTTTTGGTAATTTTCAAGAAGGAATTGTGCATTTTATCTCATGAGGAAGAATCTAGCTCTAGATTTGGTACTTTTTTTTCCTTTATTATATTGTCATTTTCATGATTTAATACCCCAATTATTTTGGATTCTCTTCAACTATAGCCTTTTACGTCTTCCCTTCACTATGTTGTGAAAGAATCTTGTGTTTCCATCCCTATTTTCAAACCAATCATAGTTTGCTTTTTGTTGCCAAAAGACTTCTTCAAGATAAAGATATATTTTAAATTTAGCTTGACCTCCTTGCATAATTTCTCTAATAATGACATTTGCATGGCTAAAACTAGAAGATCTAAAGAAGTAGATCCCAAAATAGTGTGGGATAAAAGGAGAATGTCATATTGGTTTGTTTAGAAACAAGTATATTTTAATGAGGTTAGTATTAATTGAAGACTTTGTGAACATGATATCTAAATATTCATACTTCATTAAAGTTGTTGATGGTTATCCAATTCAATGACACTTTTTCAAGGGATCATTGTTTAACCTAGCTTTCGTAGTGGACAAACCTATATCTTGACAACGCCAAAATTAATAAAACCAAACTCAGTTGTGCCAAGGTCAACACTCAACCATTGTCGTAGATCTATCGCAACAGTTGGACACACGTTTCATTAGCTCGCGTGGTCATAGAGCTATGGCAACGATTGTAACTTTGTGTTGCCATATATATTCCTATAACAATGGGTTTTTCATTCTTCTGATGCAACAAAAATAATTGGTAAATGCAACAGTTTATAACCATTGGTGTAGAAAGTATATTACAATGGTTAACTTATCTTTTACAATGGTTGTTATTTTTATGATAAATCAATAATTTACATGATATATTGCAACGGCATATTTTACCTATTGCAAAATGGTCTATATGAAATAGCAATCAAGGTTGTAAATCACTATTAATATATAATAAACTATATTACAAAATGAAATATATATATATATATATATATATATATATATATATATATATACTAGTTCTCAAACACGTTTGTTACACATGTATTCTATGCTAATTAGTACAAATTTCTTAAATTAATAGAAAAATGAGGAAAAGATTGAGCAAATGCGAGAATTTCAAAAGAAAACTAAGAAAAATAAGCCATGTCATAAATATAAAATAAAATATGAAGATTGAAAATGCCAACTATGAACAACAAAGAACAAAAGAGAATAAAAATTACAAGAGCAAAATTATGTTCTACACAACTTAAAGGAAAGTTAATTGAAGAAACTAATATAAAAAGAATATACCTTTATCCAGAAAGTGTTATGAATACACCACATTTTGAGCATTTTAAAGAACAAAGCGTTATATTAATTTGACAATGGACCAAAGGCTAAAGTTATTGATTTTATAGGAGGTAATTAAATGATATGAAAAGTTTTTTTAACTAATGGAAGCTAAAATGAAGTAGAAAACAAAAGACATTGTAATATCATAACTAAAGAATTAAAGTGTAACTATTGAAATTCAAATTTTGTTATTATGTAATTAAAATATTAGTATTTAATTAGATATTTAATCATTTTAATTAAATGGAAGGGTAAAATGGTAATCCAACTTTGAGGTTAGGAGCTTCCAACTTTTAGTGAGATATATATATATATATATATATATAAGTCAAACTTTCTCCATGGCTTCATGTACCAACTCGGGACCTATTAGGGAAACTTCGCCCACCTCAAACCAAACTATAGGAGATCTACACCTCCTACCATACAAGGCCTCAAATGGAGCCATACCAATACTCGAGTGATAACTATTGTTATATGCAAACTCAATCAAAGGCAGATGATCATCCCAATTACCCTTGAAGTCAATCACACATTCTCTCAACATATCTTCCAAATGCTGTATAGTACGCTCCTCTTGCTCATCGGTTTGTGGATGAAAAGTTGTACTAAGCTTAACCCGAGATACCAAGACTATTTTGAAAATATCTCCAAAACTTAGAAGTGAATTGGGCATCACGATCGGAGACAATGAATAAAGGCACTCCATCAAACTTTACCATTTCCCTTAAATACAACTTAGCATAGTCCTCCGTCGAATAAGAAACCTTGACGGGAATGAAATGAGCTAGTTTTGTCATTCGATCTACTATAACCCAAATCGAATCATGCTGCTGCCGGGTGCGAGGCAAACCAATAATAAAGTCCATATTTAAATCTTCTTAATTCTAAGTAGGAATGCTAATGTCTTGGGACAACCCTCCCGGTTTTTGATGCTCAACTTTCACTTGTTGACAATTAGGACACTTAGCCACAAATCCTACAATATCCTTCTTCATCCCATTCCACCAATAGATCTCCCGCAAATCACGATACATCTTGGTGACTCCCGGGTGAATAGAATATCACGAACTATGGGATTTTGAAAAAATCTGTTCCCTCAAGGTATCAACATTAGGAACACAAAAACGACCTTGACATCTAAGCACTCCATCCCCCCCTTAGGAGAAAGCCTTACCAGATTTCTTAGGCACCACTTCCTTAAATTCTACTGAAGTGGGATCAAGACATTGCTTGGCTTTTACATCTGCCACAAAAGATGATTTTGAACCATTGCGAACCATAACACCACCCTTGGTGGAGTCCATTAACTGAACACCCAATCGGGCCAATCTATGAACATCTCAAACCAACTCCTTCTTATCTTTTTCAATATAAGCAACACTAACGAACCAACTCCTTCTTATCTTTTTCAATAAAAGCAACACTACCCATAGATAACCTGCTAAGAGCATCCACCACCACATTCGCTTTACCAGGGTGATATAAAACATTCATATCATAATCTTTCAATAACTCAAGCCACCTTCTTTGACGAAGATTTAGATCCTTCTAATTAAACACATATTCTAAACTCTTATGATCGGTGAAAACATCGACATGAACACCATACAAATAGTTCCTCCAAATCTTTAAGGCAAAAACAACCACCACTAGTTCAAGGTCATAGGTAGGAAAATTCTTTTCATGAACTTTAAGTTGCCTTGAAGCATAGGCAATAACTTTCCCATTTTGCATAAGTACACACCCTAGCCCAATTCTCGAGGAATCACAATAAACAACAAAACCATCAGTCTTTTCTGGTAAGGTCAACACCGGAGCGGAAGTAAGTCTATCCTTCAATTCCTAAAAGCTTTTTTCACATGCTTCAGACCATATGAACTTAGCCTTCTTTTGAGTCAATGATGTCAATGGAGAGGCAATCGAAGAAAACCCCTCAACAAACTTCTATAGTAACCAACTAAACCCAAGAAACTTCTAATATGCGAAGGGGATAGAGGTCTAAGCCTTCGGGGGTGCAGAATTCATCTTATGTTAGGCTAAAGATTTTATTATAATATTCTTTTGCTGAGTGTTTTAATCTTTATATCACTTTAATATTATTTATGATATATTCTAGATATAACATATCTTGGGTTCTTTGGTACATATATAAATTATTCTCCATTAATTGTTCTAATAGTTTTATATTTTCCATAGCTTCTGTCCAATATTGTATATATTCGTAGTTCATTTTTTAATCTGAATCTTCTATTTCTAAATCGTATAATTCTATTCTCTCGATGTCTAGATTATGTAGGTCTATTTCATACCATTGTTGGTTTAATATATCTTCTGATTCGTCATCATTAAATATTTTTTCCCATTTGATTCTTCTTAATTCAATTATCTCTATACCTTTAAGTATATATAAGATTAAAGTTTCATAGTTTTTTATCATTTCATCATGCATGTATGTAGTCATGTTCATTGTTATGCAGATTTTTTATTTTCAATTATTCCTTCTTATCATATTCATAATTGATTAAATTCATATTCGATCATTATGAACTAGATTATTTGTTTATCATGTTCTCCTGTCACTACTAGCATCTTACTTTAGCGGATACTTTCTTCTTATCAGCGCCTCAACTTTGTTTACTCCCCTAACGGCTTTCCTTGCCTATCGGTTTCAACATTAGGATGACATAGTATATAAGTTTTCTCCCTGTTTCCAGTGTGCTAATAAACTAGAAATCATGATTCAAATAATTCTAATACATAATAACTAACATAAATTTATTCAATCATATATATGATATTCAGGAATATATGAAATTAGTTCTGCATATTTGTTGAACAATATACCTTTGCCTCTTGCTTATCCATGATATCTGAAGGTTGCTCCATTAGCTATTAAGTATGAATATCTTAAGTATTTGAGAGAGTATTTTTATGAAAGCTTGCTTCATTTATTGAAGGCTTGCCCATTATGTTACATGTACATTCCTTTATATAGACAATTCTAATCCTATATTATTCTTTATAGTAATACGTCTACTGTACTCTTTACAACTTTTTATATGTCTACTGTACACTTTACGACTTTTTTACATACTTAATCTTTACAATAATGTGACTACTGCACACTTTACGACTTTCTTTACATAATAATGCACATTTTACTTTATGTGTCTATATCTTTTTGTTTTCTTCTTCTTATCTTCTTTGTCTTCTTTTTCTTTGTCTTCTTCTTTTTATTTCCTTCCGTTCATGTGTCTATCTTCTTTTATCTTTTTGTTTTCTTCTTCTTATCTTCTTCTTCTTTGTCTTCTTCTTTTTATTTTCTTCCCTCTCTATCTTATTTGATCATTCCAGCTGGACATCGAGAATCACATTATCTTTTCCATTACATTTTGAACATATATGGTTAGGATACCTGTGTCCAATTAGCTTACAATATCTGGTTAATAGTTCTTTACGAAATAAATCATGCCTTTAATGCTCTTGTTGTAGGTCTTTCTTCTGGTTTTAATAATGATAAAATCCATTTCTGGACTTCATCCATATCTGATTTCCTTAGCTCTCTTGTGTTGGCATAAATCATTAATTGATCTCTGGAATAGTAGCTCCATATAGCATTACCATTCAAATAATTGTTGGCTAATTCTTGTATTATAGTTGATATACCAATTATTCTTTTATTGGCATAAAAACTGGGTATCTCAATTTTTGGTATTTCTGGTTGTTCTCCAATATCTTCCGGTATTATCATATCTTTGGTCAGGCCTATCTTTACAACTTGAATAGGAGGTTTTATCTCCTCATGTAATATCTCTGCTGTTGCCGTATAGAATTTCACATAAAATAAATTTCGTTTGGTCACTCTTTTATATATAATAAATGCTTTGTATAATTCTGGTATGCCGCTTAGTTCTTCTCCGTCATAGGTATATGCAGTACTTATTAATCCATAATTATAACATGTTTTAACTAGGTTAGCATTGGTTTTTGGCTGGGCGATTAGCTTGTTGTATCCTTGTAATTTCTGGGTTATATAGTCTTGGTTTGGATCTTTTGTAGTGGTAGATCTGGGATTGAGGTTTAGGTAACTCTGTATTTTGTATATATTTTTGATGTATGTCCTTGTAATATGGTTATATACCTTTTTCTCATGTTGTAGGCTATCTGCATACGTCGAAGTTTGTGGTTCTATCGTTAATGGGTTTTTTGCTTTTTGTGTAAATGGTTTTTCAAATAACTGATTTAAATTTGCATTTCATTGCTTTTCAATAACTGGTTTCTTTGTACCTGCAACTGTATTTTAAAAAAACATTATGAGTTTTAAGGTGTTTCCCAACGTCACCTCTTAGCTCTGGATTTTTAAAGTCTTCCGATCGACTTAGCTCCGCATTTTTATAGTCATGCTGCTGACTTTTTATTTGTTGTAGCTCTTTGTCAATATTTTCTACTTTTGAGCAAAGTAGGTTCATAGCTTTGAGTATTTCTTCTATAGTATTTTCTTTTTCAGTCTGTGTAGCTTTGTCTTGATAAGTAATCTGCAATAATATTCTTGTCAGTTTTTATTACTTTAATAGTAAATGTAAAATTTAATATATTTAATACCAATCTTCTCATTTCTTTCGTAGTTACTGAATCTTGTATTTTTCTTGTTAGCCACCATTTTACTTGTGTATTATCTGTCCTTATAATAAATTTGTTATATACAATATATGGTTCAAATGATAGTAAACATTTATACACTGCATATAATTCTTTCCTATTTATTTCCCATCTTATTTCTGTATTAGTAAATGTTCCTGAATAATATCTACAATGATGTTCTACTTTTTCTTATCATACCTGTATTTTAAGACTCCTCCGTAACTTTTTTCACTGGCGTCTGATTCTACTATATAAGTAAATTTTTTGTTTTCATCCGGAAAATATAGTTTAGGTAGGTTCTTACATAATAGTTTTATTTTTTGTATTTGTGTTTGATCTTTTTTTATCAAACTGGTATTCTATATCTTTCTTAAATTTTTGTTGTAATAGTTTTAGATTCTCTGCTAATTTTGGTATGTATTCTCTTACTTGATTCACTAATCCTAGAAATGATTGTAATTTCCTTTTTGTATCTAGTTATTCATTTGAGTTAATTATTTTTTGTACTATATGTGTTTGCATTTTTATTCCATTTTTATCTATTTGTATTCCTAAGAATTCTATTTGCTTTTTTCATTATGTCTGCTTTCTTTTTACTTAGACTTATGCCTGAATATTCTATAATATGTATAAATTTTTCTAATAATCTTATATGTTCATCTTGTGTTTTAGAATATAGTAATATATCATCAATATATACTATACAATTTCCTAGTTGTTTAAAATAGTTATCCATAAAGTGTTGATAGCTACCTGGTGCATTTTTATATCCAAATGGTAATACATTTCATTCATAAAATCCTTATGGTACTGTAAAAGCTGTAAGTTTTTTAGATTCTTCTTCTAACTTTAAGTGGTAAAATCCTGAGTTGCAGTCAAATTTACTAAAGTAATTATATCCTTGTATTTGTCTTATCTTTAATATTTTATTTGGTTCCTCTTTTTTGTTCACTATGTTTATTTACTATAAATGCTGGGCTTGTATGCTTACTAATGCTTGCTTGTATATATCCTTTTTCTAGTAATTCACTTATATGTATCTTAAATTCTGTTAAATCATTAAAATTATATTTTAATGGTTTTTGGGTTATTATACTATTATTATCAATTAGCTCAATTTTTATTTTTGTTTTATGTTTTTCCCATCCTTGTAAAGGATCTTCACTATATAATAATTCTAACTTGTCTTGGATTATTTTTACTTTATCTATAGAGAATATAATTAATTCTATTTTAGGGTCTTCCTCGTTTATATTTTCTAATTTTTGTGTAATTTTATCACTACCTTTTATCCATTCTGTTGTTTTTCGTTTTTTGTTATTCACTCTTTTTGCTCCTATTTTTTGTTTACATGGTGTTGTGAATCACCAATGTGTTTTTGTTATTATATGTTGGTATAATTTTTCTAAAAATGGCATTCCTAATAGCATATCTTTTGTTGTAAGTTCGAAGTTATACATTTCTTCTATAGTTAATATCTTATCGCATATTTGCATTTTTATATTTTTGGCC
>JAJOOF010013780.1:0-16598 GCA_029582545.1 Solanum lignicaule | reverse complement strand
CCAAATATTACTTACGGATGAAGTATTCTCTTTAAAATATTTAGATCCTGGATATGGATGACTCTTTTCACAATATTATTACTCACCGTTTCTAGGATTTTCTGTCCTTTTCAAATGTGATACAAATGTATATATAAAATATCAATAAATCGATTTCACAATTAAGATAAGTTAAAAAAATGAATCTCGAGTCTAAATCAATTTCACTCATCCTTTTAAACCTATGCAGGATTGTTAAAGAATGGAAACTTCGAAATTCCCCCATCGAAAGCGGACTTAAACGGCACGGAGGTTCTAAAGCACAACGCCATACCGGAATGGTCAATTTCCGGGTTCGTAGAGTACATAAAAGCTGGCCAAAAACAAGGCGATATGCTTCTAGTAGTACCCGAGGGCTACGCCGCGGTTCGTCTAGGTAACGAAGCATCGATCAAGCAAATACTGAACGTTACAAAAGGAATGTACTATTCCTTAACGTTCAGTGCTGCTAGAACTTGTGCTCAAGAAGAACGTATCAATGTATCTGTTACACCTGATTTTGGAGTACTACCTATCCAAACATTGTATAGTAGCAGTGGTTGGGACTCATATGCTTGGGCATTTCAAGCTGAACTTCACCAAGTTGAGATCTTGCTTCATAATCCAGGTGTTGAGGAAGATCCTGCTTGTGGTCCTCTCATCGATTCGATCGCCATTCGTACTTTATATCCTCCTAGGGCCACTAATCGTAAGTTTTCTGTCTCGTTTCTTTCAATCTATTTTATTTGATAGTATCTGACTAAATACGAAGTTTAAGAAGGAACTATTATAATTTACACCGACAATAATTGATACACATATTGAATCTAGAATAGACATATGTTGAAATGATTTTAGTATATGATTCAATTATTTATTAGGTGAATATATTATATTGACTTGTGCTAGTATCTAGTTTTGGACACCTATAGATGAATAGTCACACAGCAACACATGCCCAAAATAAAATGTGACCTTGCATGATTATGATGTTGTCTGTTGGACCATTCTTCTTATCTATTGCTTTTCTGGATGTAGGGTTTACACTTCTTTGTCATTATTTTTTAATTAATATGTGAGTGGGATAAAATACGCATATTAATCATTATAATTTAAAGGACATCAAAAATCGCCTCACATGAATTTTCATTACTCTTTTGTTAAGTCATTAATTTTGCTGTTGGATCATTGAGATTTTTCTTTAAAAAAATTGTGTTGGGAAAAAATTAGGTTACACGACTCTAAAAGGTTACTTCTTCGTTTTTTATATTTAAGAGATTATTATTATAAACATATGAAATCTGAAAAGGTTATTTTCTTCTATTTAATTTCCTACTCAAAAAATCTCATTTTCTCACTCTAAAATTATGTACTCTGAATTTTAATTAATATGGAGAAAAAAAGAGTAAATTTGAAGTACATGTACAGCTGGGACCAGTTGCAAAAAAGGGACCCAAATTTTAATCCTTTGTCCATTTAGGTTCCTTTATTGATGCTACTTTCACATTTATTCAATTCGAGTAATAATTTAGGTATTAAATTGCAAAGAGCTGTAATATGATTATATCCTCGTACGGTCATAGCTATATCATTATTTATGTCTTGCACATTTACGTATATTTTATAAGTCATAATTAATTGCTAATTTTATCCAAGTTCCTAACTTTGTTGTGTTTAATATATTGTTCTGCATTCTGATTTCTGAGATTTAATAATACATCAATGCACTAGTACTCAATCGAAACTAATAATAATAGTACTCCTTTTATATGCTCCCTTCGTTTTGTTTCACTTGGACTATGTTGATTTACCATTCCTCTTAGAAAAAGTAGTATTTATTAGGAGTTTATTTTATTAAATTAACTTTGTTAATTATGTTTTTGAATTCTAGATTTAATTATTACTTAGTACTTTATGTAGTTATTTATAATGGTAAATGAAGTATTAGAAGAAAATGATAAATTGCTCTTGATTTGCTAAAATAGATAAGAAAATAAATCGTGTTCCAATGTAAGAGCCAAATAAAACGAAATAAGAGAGTATTACATATGCTACAAATTTTAAGTTTTCATGTAAAAATGTTCAACTATTGTGTCGGTGATTATTTCTGTCTTTTTTGTGGATATTCTACTAGCACTTGTGCCTGTCGATAGAGTTTCTATTTTCTGTTTTTTTAACCTCTTCAAATCACATAAGTTTATTGATTTTGCATTCTAGAAAAACAGTCTATTGAGTTTTGAATAAATTATTTATACACATTCAACGAGGCAGAAATTAATTAGGTTATTGAGTTATGTAGAACCTGTTAGCAGAAATGTTGTTTTCACCCCTGCTCTTAACAAGATACAAGTCTGTCCTATGTATATAATATTGTTGAATCGTGTAATTACTATGCAGAGAATTTGTTGAAAAATGGAGATTTTGAAGAGGGTCCATACATATTCCCAAACACAAGTTGGGGAGTACTTGTACCACCAAACATTGAAGATGACCATTCCCCATTGCCAGCATGGATGGTTGAGTCCCTAAAGGCAGTGAAATACTTAGACTCTGACCATTTTTCAGTACCACATGGCAAGAGAGCCATAGAGTTAGTTGCTGGTAAAGAAAGTGCCATTGCTCAAGTTGCAAGAACCACAATTGGCAAAATGTATCAACTTAGTTTCAAAGTTGGAGATGCAAGTAATGCTTGTGAAGGTTCTATGATTGTTGAGGCCTTTGCTGGAAGGGATACACTTAAAGTCCCTTATGAGTCTATGGGAAAAGGTGGATATAAGCGCGCTATCCTCCGTTTCAAGGCCACTGCTAGCCGGACTAGGATCATGTTCCTTAGCACCTACTATCACACGAGAAGCGATGATTTTGTTTCCTTGTGTGGCCCTGTGGTCGATGATGTGACTCTCTTGAGTGTCAGGACCCATCGTCGAGTCCTCTAAGGCGTGTATTTTGATGAAATACGGTGGATTTTATGAATTATGGTATGAGTAAATTTGGTTGTAATGAAGCAAAGAAGAAGGTGGGAGCTCAATTTTATCTTACTTTTGGCTTGTTTACTACTAGTGGCATTATCTTATGCATGTGTACTATACTAATGTCTAATGAAAAGGCAAAGAAGTATATATGATATATATATATATTTTCATTGGTGTTGAGTGGGTTTATGTATTACATTTTGGGTTCGACTTTGGGAGAACTCAAAAGTAGTTTGAGCAAATGATTGTTGTAACACTAGCAATTCAAGCAACCACTGTCTTTTTAGCCAATAAAAAAGGTATGGCTTGGATGAAGATTGAGTGGTTATATTTGTTAATTTACATTTACATTTGTATAAATATAAGGTATCATTTAACTTTACCTATCTCTCCCCCACTTAAAAACAAAGCATCCAAATAAGCTTCACAAATTTCATTCAATTCTTCATATGTTTTGTTGGACAGCCACAATTTGATACTCTTTAAGCATTATATTGGAGTAAAACGTACTTTACAGCATTTGCATAGAATTTCAATCATGATGTGTATACATGGTGGTTCAGTTGATCATTTGACATGTTATAGTGATTTTGATTGGGCTGATTGCCCTACAACTAATCGTCCTGCTTCAGTTTATTATTCATTTCAGTATTTATAACTTGTAGATTTGTTAACGAAGTCTCTTTCCTCTCCTTGATATCTTTTCTTGACAAGCTCATTATGTTTTTTAGTCCATACGTCGCTTGAGAGGGGTAATAAGTATTATTTGTACAAAACTTTATTATACACTAATGTATATCAAATCATCATCATCAATAAATAAAGGGAAAAGGCATAAATTCACCTCCGAACTTGTCTTGAAAAGTCAGTTACACGCTTAAACTAATATAATGACATATTACACACCTCTGTTACTAAATAGTGAATTTTTTACCTCTTAAGACGTGTAGCACCACTCTCACAATGGGAGGTGTATCACACTTGCGCCACATCAATGCCATGTCACTGCCACATCAGATGTCATGTCAAATTTTGACTAAAATTCTCCATATCATTCAATTGTTTATTCTTCAATGAAGACCACCATGTAACCTCTACCATTGCTGCCATATTTCTACCAAATCTATATATTTCACCACAAAAATCAAAATAGTCACCATAAATTTCACCACCTACAATCAAATCCACCATCGAAATCATACTATCACCATTATCCCCTCAAAAATTAGAAAGATCCACAACAAAAATTGACACCCATAAACAAACTCATCATCAAAATTACATCATCACCATCAAAAGGTACAAACCCACCACCAAATATCACTACCACCATTGTCAATATCGATTTTTTCTTCTCCACCACCTTTAATTCTCGCTTCTTTGTCACCCCACGCCAACAAATCCATCATTATATTTTATTTTTTAAACTTAATCATCAATTTTATCAATCACCAAAAAAACCGGAGAGAAAAATCAAACATAATGAAAATGGTGAAATCGAATAAGCATTAAAATAGGATATGATGGGGGGTGAGGATTTTGCTGGAGGTATAGTGAGGTGGATGGAAATTGGGTATGACAAAAAAGTAAAGAAGAAGAAGAAGATGGTTGCTTGTGAAACACACTTTTTTTTTCTTTTATTATTTGCCACGTTAGTTTTAGGGGGTAAAAAAATTCATTTTTAAATAGTAAAGGTGTGTAATAGGCCATCGTGATAGTTTAAGCGTGTAACTGACTTTTCGAGATAAGTTCAAGGGTGAATTTATGCCTTTTCCCATAAATAAAATACAATTTATGCTTTTGTATTGTATGACTAAAAAGGTAGAATTGATTTACCTTATTTTGCATTTATCCCTATAGACTAGGCTTTTATGTTTCTTAATCGTTTCACTAAGTTGATAATATAATATTTTCAAAAAAAAAATCTATTTATTCTCACTCAGACTACGTTTTAATGTTTTTTAATCAGTTCACACTGTTTATTCTTATTTTTTTTAACTTTATTCTAACTCACATCTCAATCCAAGAATATTGGAATGTATGAAGCTTAATATATATATATAATGTTATATTTGCCTCTAGATACATTGTATCTACTATATAGTAAATGTATTTCGTCTCTCTACTTCTCTTTATCTGTATTTCACTATTTCATGTATCTGTATATTCAATATCAAATATGCACTGATGTATTCAATATCAAATTTATGTATTTGGTATAAAAAATGCATTGTTATATTCTGTGTATATGTGCATAGTTTACAAATTGATTTTGAGAGGGCACTGATATATTTAGTGTATCGATAATGTATGTGTCCATAAATACATCTATCTGGTATTAAATTTGTGATGTATCCAGTGTACATGTGCATAGATACATACTTACAATAAAACGAGAGGAAGATGGAGTAGAAAATATAATTATTCATGTACATACATCTATAAACAGATATATATGTATATACATATGCATAAATACATGTATTTAGTGTAATTGTGTCTTAACAAGTGGCACTTTATTGACTATATGTCAATTACATAACAGTTATACGTTCAAAACCAATAAAAATACTTTCAAGTCATCTAATAAGAAAAAAAAGACTCGAAATCACTGAAAATAGGAGAGACATTATTGTCTATATATTCTTCATTGTGTTCATAGTCCTGCATTGTTTCACTTATTTTTACTTGCTTTCTCTTCTTCTCTCGGAGAATTGCACAAAACTAGGGCTAGAAAAGTGGGGGGAGAGAGCGAGAGAAAGAGGAGATAGAAGGACAGAGGGATGAGAGATGCAAGTAAGAGAAAGTTATGGAGAGAGAGCGAGAGAAAGGGGAGAAAATCTGATAGGAAACTACTAGGTGATGAGTGATAATGTAATTAGTTTAAAGGTCCAAGTCATCAACGGTCAATTAAACTTATCCACATATTTTGTTTAGACACCTCAATTAAGACTTGTACCTATTGATTTGGTCATTTTTGAGTGTTTGAGTCTCTTATTGAACCCGTATATTTGTGATAGTCGAAGTGATTAAATGAATCCCGTTGTTTGCTTGATTGAGATGCCTTATCATCGTCCTTTGCTTCTCAACTCGCCTTGTGATGCTTTAGGCTTCAGGTGTTTGAACCTTAGTTGACGAACTTGATTGAGTCATCTTTTCATGTTCGGCAAATCACTGAATACCACATTGGTTCACCTTTCGAGCATTCAATCTTTGCATTGCACACTGTCGCTTTAGGTGATGTGCATCAGGACCGTCGATCTCATTCGGCGCATCGCCTTCTCTATTGGTGTCCGCCGACCTTATTTGATAGACACAAGTGTTATGTACTGTCGATTTGGGTGAGGTCATGCTCAGTTGATGATCCACCCTTCATGTTCACTTTGCACTTCTTTTTGTATTTTTGGTCATTCTTTCAAACATCAGTCCTTGCCTTGTCCAATTGCCTTCATAACTACAAATCATCAAAATTCTATTTGAATAGGATAAAGTTAGGCATTGAGGACACTAATTATTGAGCTAAATGAACCTTAAATGAGTGCAAATCTACCACTCATCAATTTAGAAAAGTATACTAAAGCTTTTGGTTTTGATTTCCTTTTTGCTTATTGATGATTTTGAGTTGTGAACTATAATTCCTACCATTTATGAGAGGATTATACCTCACCCGACTGAAAAGAAGACTAAGAGAAGTTAATGCACACCCATTATTGGATAAATTTTCTTGTTTGAAAAACAAGCTTGTTGGTAGAGTTTGAGTGATCGAGTGCTAGTAGGAGATTATTAGAAATAAGCGCGGGGTAGTTTGGAAGGTCGTGGACTATCCCGCGCTTATTTCTAATACAAAAGAATAAAGTTGTAGCAATTGTGATTTGTAGCAACAGTGATTGATTGATCCTTGGTGTCTGAAGGGTCCATTTTAATGAACAATTAATTTCTTGCACGATTGTCCAATTTATTTAAAGTTAGAAAGATTGACGAGGGACTATGGATGAAGTAAGTTGCCACATGAATTAAGCTCACGAATTTACTACAACACAATAATGTCAGTTCGTGGCGACGGAATTCTCAATGCTGGTGGATCACAATGGCAGAAAAAATTCAGTGATTTGGGACAAAAGAGTGAGAGTTTGTGATTGTTTATATGAGATTTAGAGTTGATTGGAATTGAATAGTGAGTTTATACTTTATGTATAGTTAGTGTATGATTTATATAGAGTTAAACGATATTTAATTTTTTGAGTTTATCATAATATATAGTTAGTGTATAACCATGTATAAGTAAACTATACTGTATCGGTATACTTATATTGTATCGTCTATATATACTTTCTATGATTTTTGGCTATTTTTTTATATAAATAAAACATGAATATATTCGTTGTAAATCTAGAAGATGTTTGGATTGACTTAAAAGTTTGTCAAACCTACTTTTAAGTCAGTTTTTGACTTATGAAAGTATTTGACAAATATAAAAATAACTTAAATAATGACTTAAAATAACTTAGGAAGTGTTTGACAAGATAAAAAATAGCTTAAAATAAGTTTAAAATGACTTAAAATAAGTTAAAAACCAAAAGTAGGTCTTTCCTTACTTTTTATTTTTTAACTTAAAAGTCATTTAAGTTTGACTATCTATTTTTGACTTAAAAGTTACTCTTTTTAAGTAACAGGCTCTAATTACTTTACCGTATATATTTGAAACTAACACATAAATAATTATTTCCCAAATCACATTTTCTTTTTCATAAAATTAGCCCAAAAATCATGAGTATGTTATTAAATTCAAGTCTATTATAATTTGTATAATAATATAATATTTGATAAATAATTTTTTTTTTGGTATTTAATAGAAATATAAAGTCTTAATTATTTATGTGATGTGATTTTTCCATTTTTTTACGCAAATAACTTTTAAGATTTTCCTCTGTAATTTTCGGCATTGGGCCTTGAGGATTTCACTTCATTTTCCATTGTCCAAATCTCAATTTACACGAAAAATGGACTCCAAAATAAGCCCACACTAAATTACCAAACCTATCCACTGCTACTACACCCTCGCCGTTGCTCTCTCCGGCGAATACATCGCGCTCCCCTCGCCGTTGATCCCTCCGGCGAAGATTTTGCCTAGTGAGTTCCTCCGTTTCTTCCCTCTTTCACTATATACCTCTCTCCATTTCCTTCTTTTCTTAACTCCTGGTTTAAAAACCCTAAACCCTTTTTACTTCTTGCCGCCATCCATCGTAGCACTAGATGCAGGCCCTTCTTACCGGAGTTCCGAGTTCTGTGTTGCTGGTTCCTTCACGTTTCTGTAACTGGTACACCAGCTATTTTTATTTTCCTGTTTATCTCTTATATTTGTGTAGCACTATATTCTAAGAATTTAGGTTGGCATAGCTTTTAATTCAAATTTCAGTTTGTCATTGTTATGCGATATGATTGATTCCAGGGTTTCTTTCAGGATTTTCTTTAAGTGGTTCTCAGTTTCTTTATGGGAAGTTCATATTAAAAATTAGAAATTTATACTGGAAATCCGTGTCTTCTCATTAATATTATCCAGAGTTATATTTTAGATTGCATTACAGTACAGTATGTGTGTTGTTGAAATGATTTTTTTGGGTGCTTTCTTAATTCTTGGAGCTCCCTCAATTAGATATGGAATGCAAGCTCTCTTGTTAGGTATTTTGCATATTGAGATTTGAGCCAGTTGGTGTTTGAAGAAAATCAACGGTTATTGTGTTTGCACGTGTGCCCATGAATGTAATTATTGATTATTTTTGAAAGATTTACATGTTTGTGTTTAGGTGGTTGTTAACTTCTTCAAATATGTATTGAATATCTATATCAGATACTTGGTCCGATTATTATTGTATATTAACTCGAGGCCATTGTCCTAGAACTCTGAATTTTGAATCCATAAATTTGAAATCTTGGATCCGCAACTATGATGGCGAGTGGTGATCCTCATCAGCACCAGCACCAGCACCCGCCGCTGCCACAGCAACAATTCCAGCAACAACACCAGCAACAACCCCAGCAACAACCCCAGCAACAACCCCAGCAACAACACCAGCAACAACACCAGCAACAACCCCAGCAACAACACCAACAACAACACCAGCAACAGCACCAGCACCAGCAACAACACCCTCCACATTTTGGAGAGTTTCCAAGGGGTCCACAACCTCTGCCAGGTCCACCTCCCATGATGCGGCAGCCATCTGCATCCTCCACTACTCTTAATGCTCAGCCACCTGGACCTCCTCCTCATCCTTCTTATGACGGTGTGTTACTTACTAATGTTTCATTTACTCTTTTACTTCTCATCATTGATTGATATGCTTTTCAGCAGAGCGTGCAGCTGGTTGTGAAAATCAAGAATCTAGTTGTTATCAAATTGTTTTATTGTAGGAAAAAATACCTAGCTACAACTTTTCTTCTTCTACTTCTTCTCTTTTATTTCTTTGATTTTAGTTATCAAACTGCTGCTGTGTAATTCATTAATCTGAAAAAAATATGGCTAGATACTGAAAGTTGGAAATTACTGTAATTTTAATGGGAAAAAGGGAGAGTGAATATTAGTAGAAACTACCGGTCTGGAGAGGTGTCATTTGAACATACTATTTTGTTTTCTTTGGGAAGGACCTCTTTAGTCGCTATTTCATGTAGTTTCTATTTAGTTGGAGAAGAAAGAAGATTTTCAACTCACAGATATTCATGTTGAACTCTTATTACCATTTATCGTTTTCATTTCATTTTATAAGAGGAAGCAAGATGAAAGACAGAATGTTCTTTACCACAAAAAAAGAAGAAGATGAAAGACAGAATGTTGAAGCAAAAAGAAGGTTGATTCCTCATCACTTCTTTATTTCTTGTTATCAGATACGGCGCCGAGAATAGATTGTCTCTTACCCACAAATTGACTGATAATGAGGCTATGACTGTCTCAGATTGTCAAATTCTCATAGAACCTACCTATTCTTGATGCTTGGGTAGGTTTAGGTCCATTAAGTTGAAGAGAGGATGAACGTTACCCTTTTCCTTAGAGACTTCCATTTGCTTCGACGGCACATAATTCACTTCACCTAATTTTTATTTTGATAAGTATTTACAGGACCTAATTACGACGTCTGCCAAAGTTTTATTCTTTTCCTTATATTTGCAGCTCATGCTGACAGTTTTGCTGCAAAGAGAATGAGAAAAATTGGCCAGAGAAGAGCAGTTGACTACACTAGTACAGTTGTAAGATATATGCAGGTAATAACTGTTGAATGTTGGCAATTACCCAGAGACCTAGTTATGCAATGTGTTGCGGTAAATGTTCTTCCATATGTTACTACTATATAGATCAGCAAGGGGCTAGAACCAGTAGCTGTTATCCTGCATCACTAAGAAAATTTACGTCAAGTGTGGGTTCATTTTCCTCTTTTCTTTCTTTTAAGGGGGTTACAACCACAAGCTGTTGTCCCGTCACCATTTGGAAAAACTAGCAAAATTGCTTTTATTCAATATTAACCTATCCCTGCCTTGAAATGTGTGTATAGTTAGCAATCAATGTGGGAAATAAACATTAAGGAATAGTTGGTAAGTGTTTATTCATCTGCATGCCACAACATTTTCACCAACATTATGGAAATCCTTTTACTGAGTTTGGTATAATCAAAGATAAAAACCTCCTATGGATAGTTTGGATGTCATTGCTCCATTGTCCATGCACATCATTTGTTTTCTTTTTCTTTTTTGATTCTTTTTGTACGCACCAGAACATTAGTTCTTGATACCCTTTTTTCCCTACTATTGTTACACATGAGAGAAGCTTGGGTCTAGACTCTCTTAAATGATCCTCTAACACAACTCAGCCATCCATTAGAATTGACAGTTAAATTTTGGATTCTAATCTCAAGCTCAATCCCCCTTTAATCCTATATATCAGTCAATCAACTTTATTCAATTCCAATTTAGTTATCATCTTTAAAAGAAATATCTCCTTAATTAAAAAAAGAATCCTCTATATCCATTCCTTTCTATTTGGTACATTTCATTTCGATAATAAACATTTTGTATTTTAAGGCTAGTTAGGGTTTTAAAAAAATAGAGGTTCTTTGAATCTCACACTTATCCCTGCACTCATTTGCAAGTTATTTATCAGACCAGAAAAATAGTCTATTATGTCCTTTAATGTAACTGTAAGGACATACTGAGCTGTAATCTTGTTATTGACTGCTTTAAATCTCCCATTTATCTCTATGCTGACATACAAGTCTTTACCATATTAAAAAGACTAAATGCAAACACACATTTAATGCACGTGTAACTACTTTGACCAAGCCTTAATCTTATCTACTTGGTTGACTATTTGATCATTTGCTTTCATTGTGTTATGTTCTTAGTTAAATCCTTGTTGATTCCAAGAGATTGTGGGTTTTAGGTCTACTTCATCCTATTTTAACTCCTTCAATTATCTTAGGTCTTGCACCTTCGGGATGAGGCACTTTGAGATTTACATAGTACATGTCAAGCAATCTCATACAACTTCCTTTTATTTCATCCTATATTGCACTTTCTATTAAACAATGATCATCTTGTATGACCGCACATCTATCTTAACATCGGTATTTATGTGACACTCATTGTGGATATGTTGGGCCTTAAAGGCACAGCAGTCATCCCATATAACATTGATGGTATAACAGTGATTATAAGGTACTAGAGTGCCTCTATGTTTAGTTCTATGGAACTCAGGCAACTGTAAAGTTTGCAGAACGATATGTAGGACTATACTTACCATACATTGCTCTTCTAATTGTTCTAGTAGAAAGACTAGTCTCAAGTCACAGTAAATATAGCCTGTACACTGGTTCATTAGTACTAGCTGTAAAGTAGCAGTAAGTATAGCTTGTATAGTGATTAATTTGTCTAGCACTAACCATACACTCCAGGAATATTGCTAGAGCTCTGATTATCTTTCCAGAAGGCGATCTTGCTCAATCCCACATATTTTTTGAAGGAGTCCAACCTCTTCCTAATTCCAGTTCCACAAGAACCAAATAAGTGCTTTTGGTTTGCAGTAGTTAGCACCCATATGAGCTGTATTGATGTTCCGGTATATGTATACATCACTACACTCTTTGGTTGCCATAACTCTAGGTAACGAGGATAGAACAAAAAGTGAGAGCAAAAATAAAAAGAGGAATAGAAGTTCTATAACCTTTTTTCATCTAAAAAAAAGGGAACAAAAATGAGACCAAGAAACCAAAGTCATCTTGATTGTTTTGTCCATTAGTAACTTCAATGTTTCTTTTTTTGGTGGGCTTGTCAACTTGGCAATGGTACTCATAATTCTTTAACTTTTAAGGTTGTTTTGGTCCAAAGTTAAGAATCATCGCTTTTCTGCAGATCCGCATGTGGCAGCGCGATTCAAGGGATAGGACAGCGTTACAACCTAGCCCAGCAGCAGCAGTTGATGTCAGTTTACTCCACCTATGTATTGGTCTTTGATTCTGCAAAATTCAATTTGTTTTAATGATCATATTTTTTTAATCTTTCATTACTGGTAAGAAAGCATATCCTGATGAGAAATGTAAAGGGAATATATATATATATTTCCTTCAGTTCTTGGTTTGTACAAAATAGAACTTGCGAAGCTACCGTGAACCGCCATTGAAGTAGCAAGAGATAAAACATTGGCTGAAGTCCTGTAGGTTTCAAGCTTCTTATGTTGAAGCTCTTCAAACCCTTATTCTGTACTCGCTAACATAGATGTTCAAACAATAAAGTGAAGTGTACTCCTGCTTCGTGAAGGTAGGGTGGTTGTTTCCGATAGACATTCGGCAATCTTGAGGATGAGGATAGTTGACCTAAAATAACTGTAGTCCCAGAAGGTGATAATAGTTCAGTTTTACCTGCATGTAAGCAGTAAGCTAGTTATAGACTCTAAGAACATTCTAGAACCACCTAATGGACGAATTAATTGTGAATTTTGTACCATAGGTTTCCAAAAAAAGTACCAAACTAACATGTTTAAAATTGAAGCCACAACTAAACATACTATTAAAATATATTGGCCTGAAGCCAGCAAACTAAATGCTAATGATTCTACATAGTGTGTGTAAGCTGGCCCAGAGTCCCAGACAATATTGTTTTAAAAGAAATGAAAAAAAAACAAGATTGTATCTTCTACTGATCTTATTCCTTTAAAGTCAGCATGTGATCAGGATTTTTTTGATTGTTCATGGGTGCAGATATTGCCAGCAGTTGCCTATTTGGATAATCCATCCACAAGTTTTGCTGCTAAATTTGTTCATACATCTCTAAATAAAAACCGTTGTTCAATCAATTGTCTTGCGGTGAGTTGAAGAATTCTTCTTGGTTTCTGTCTTTACGTTTGTGCTTTAGTTGTGTATATCTTTGGTTTTGTGTTCATACTCAATTGAATTACTGTGTCCAGAAGCACACATGCATCTTTGTACATGTGCCCTTGAGTTTGCATCTATTTAATACTCCCCCGTCCCTGTTTATGTGGCACTTTCTCCTTTTCACGATTTCCCAAAATGGTTGAGACTATTCGATTTCTATGCAACTGTCACTTCCGTGAAGAGTTCAAAGTTGTTAAAATTTTAAGTTCAAATTTCGAGGTAAATATCTCTGCCAAACTAGCTTTTCCAGACTACTGTAATATGCTGTTCCTCCATAGCTAATATAATTTATAAGTCAAATTAACTTATTAAACTAAGTGTTCCATCAAACATCATCACATAAAAAGGAAATGGAGGGATTAGTTCTTTCCACTAATCACAAAAATAAAATGGAATGGAGGATACAACCTTAATGCTGAAGAATACAACCTTAGCAGTTCTGAAAAAAATGGAATGGGGGAAGTAATATTTAGTAGTACAATCGTCAATTGTAGTATGTTCTTCGGAGCATTTAAATGCAACACATCTGAGTGTCTAAAATATTCACACAGTTGCAAGGCCTTGAATGAATGTATGAATTTGGAACCTTGAAACATGATTTTATTTGCTATCAAACTCTCTTCGGACGTTTTTGTTTTTCTCTGATAAGTACTAGTTTTTCCTGGTAGAGCTCTTTGTATTCAGTTTTTTCTTACTAGCTATTCTTTGGAAATAAAATAATAAAAGGTGACATGGAAGGAGTCATCCTGTCAGATATTGTAGTTTAAAATCTTATACCCTCTTGGGTCTCTTTTATGTCATTGTCATTCTAATTACTGATGAAAGAAGTAAAGGGGATCCAGCTTGTGTTATGCCACAAGACGTAGAGCTAAAAATTTTCTGGGTCTCTCTTTTGGTTGTGTCGCATCCTTTGTGTATCATATCTTTATATTTCTGTTCTCTTATTCAAACCTGCTCTCTTGGATTACGTGAAGTGGACTCCTAGTGGGCGGCGCCTTGTTACTGGATCTCAAAGTGGTGAATTCACACTATGGAATGGGCAATCATTTAACTTTGAAATGATACTTCAGGTATGAAACTGGGGTTGTAATTTCAGATCTTAGTATGTGACAAGCAAATTAGATGGACAATGTAATGTATTTCATGTGCAGGCTCATGATCAAGCAGTCAGGTCAATGGTATGGAGCCACAATGATAACTGGATGGTCACTGGTGATGATGGGGGGACACTAAAGTAAATAAAATTTAGGAACAATCTGCAGTTCACACTCTCATTCTCTATATTGTGTTTTTCTTTCTCTTTTGTGAATTTGCATCTATATCATGTAACAGGTATTGGCAAAACAATATGAATAATGTCAAAGCCCATAAGAATGCACATAAAGAATCAATACGAGAATTGAGGTAATTATTCTAAATGATGTGACTTGGTTTTGAGAATTATTATGTATTTCTTGGATTTTTTTATCTGTTTGGTTTTTGCTATCAGCACATTTGCATCATTAAATATATTTTTAGGGTATGCACGATCTAAATGTCAGTTGGTTCCCGTTCTCAGGAAAAAAAATGTTAGTTGGTTACTGAGTCTTATGCTTGAATTTGAACAGCTTCTGTAGTACAGATTTAAAATTCTGCTCCTGCTCTGACGACACTACCGTTAAAATATGGGACTTCGCAAGGTGCCAAGAAGAGCGCTCATTATCTGGTAATGTTCCTCAAGCTGTTTACTATAAGAAGCTTGTTTGAAATTAGTGATGGTTTGGCTGCATATCTGTGATCTATGTTAGGGCTATTTTGTTGTTTTTTCTAAATAATATGCAGGCTCCTATGTGTCAGTTGACACTCTGCCTTCCATTACTTCTTGCTGTGATAGTTGTTATGACATGTTTAGGCATGTTTCCAGCAGCGGTTTACTATGTAATGGAAAATTGGTTAAAAAATTTCACTGGCAATAGCTCTTCAATTTGCTATCAACACTTATTAATGTACTAGTTAACTTGAGCATGAGGTGACCTTAGAATAGTTTCTTATGTCACTTGAACTCAGGCAGGCCATGGTTGGGATGTGAAGAGTGTTGATTGGCACCCTACAAAGTCTCTATTAGTCTCAGGTATATGCTTTTTTCTTCTCTTCTTTTCTTAGAAATGTTTTGCTTAGTTTTTTTTTATGGTGGAAATGTTCCGGGTTTTTAGATTCACTCTTTGACACCTTGCTTTTGTCCCGCCTGCAGGTGGAAAAGATAATCTTGTTAAACTTTGGGATGCCAAGTCAGGAAAGGAGCTTTCGTCATTGTCAGTCAAAAACTGCTCTCTAATTCTGCAATGTTATTACTTCTATAAACTTAGGATTTTACCACTTTAAGTTACAATTTTTTTAGCAATAACATGGATGCTGTTTGCGGTTTGCAGTCACGGACATAAGAATACCGTTCTCTGTGTAAAGTGGAATCAAAACGGTAACTGGGTCCTTACTGCTTCCAAGGATCAAATTATCAAGGTAGGCTGTTCCATGTCATACTTCTCCTAAAACCCACAAATCCTTTTTCTGATTTTGCTTGTAATGATCGTGTGGTGTAAATTTGTTGTTAATGACCAAATGATCTGATGTTTGTTTCACAAATTCATTAATTTGAAATTGCATGGCAATTGACAAAAGTGTACAACTACTTGTTGTGTGGTGTAAATTTGTTGTTAATGACCAAATGATCTGATGTTTGTTTCACAAATTCATTAATTTGAAATTGCATGGCAATTGACAAAAGTGTACAACTACTTGTTGTGTGGTGTAAATTTGTTGTTAATGACCAAATGATCTGATGTTTGTTTCACAAATTCATTAATTTGAAATTGCATGGCAATTGACAAAAGTGTACAACTACTTGTTGTGTGGTGTAAATTTGTTGTTAATGACCAAATGATCTGATGTTTGTTTCACAAATTCATTAATTTGAAATTGCATGGCAATTGACAAAAGTGTACAACTACTTGTTGTGTGGTGTAAATTTGTTGTTAATGACCAAATGATCTGATGTTTGTTTCACAAATTCATTAATTTGAAATTGCATGGCAATTGACAAAAGTGTACAACTACTTGTTGTGTGGTGTAAATTTGTTGTTAATGACCAAATGATCTGATGTTTGTTTCACAAATTCATTAATTTGAAATTGCATGGCAATTGACAAAAGTGTACAAC
>JAJOOF010013779.1:0-20286 GCA_029582545.1 Solanum lignicaule | reverse complement strand
AAGGAAAGCTAGAAACATTGTGTTGAAACAAATTATGGGTGATCATGTGGAGGAGTTTAAAATAATTTTAGATTATAGAGATGAGCTCTTAAAGACTAATCCAGGCAGCACATGTGTGGTGAGAATTAGTGAAGAAACTTTTGAAGGCGGCAGAAAAATGTTTCAATTATTTTACATATGCTTTGATGCTTTAAAGAAGGCATTCAAAGGTGGAGCTAGAAGATGTATAGGATTTGATGGTTGCTTCTTGAAAGGTGTTTCTAGAGGTCAATTACTTGTGGCTGTTTGTAAGGATGGGAACAACCAAATGCTACCACTAGCATGGGCAGTTGTTGAGGTTGAAAACACATTCACTTGGAAGTGGTCTATCAAGCTTGTAAGACATGATCTTGAGCTAGGAGATGGAACAGAATTGACAACCATTACTGATATGCAGAAGGTATTTTTTTTTTTTATTCATTTATTTTCTTTTTCATTTATTCATTAAGTTAGATCTCATGTTATTCTAAATGTTGTTGTTAAAGGGTCTTGACAAAGCTATTCAAGATCTTCTGCCAAATGCAGAACAAAGAATCTGTGCAAGACATGTTCTAGCCAACTGGTCTAAGAATTGGAAAGACATTGAAAGAAGAAATTGTTTTTGGAAATGTGCCAAATCTACATACGAACAATAATTGAAAAGAAATTTGGATCATATGGAGAAGTTAGGCACTAGAATATGTGATGACTTATTGTGGTACAATATAAAGAGGTGGTCTAAATTATACTTTAAGTTTTTCAGCTGTTGTGATAGTGTTGACAATAACATGGCTGAAAGCTTTAATTCATGGATTTTGGGGCCAAGACACAAAACTATCATAACAATGCTTGAAGAAATAAGGATCAAAGTGATGAGAAGAATAGGACAATTGAGGGAGTTCTGTGATACTTGGATAACAAACGTATCTCCAATGGCCCTAAAGGTATTGACAGAGAACACAACAAAGTCAATGAAGTGTAACCTTGAATGGAATGGTGAATATGATTTTGAGGTTAAAGACAGTTGGGATAACACATTTCTGTGAATCTAGGCAATCAAACATGTACTTGTAGATCTTGGATGCTAAGAGGTATACCTTGTTGCCATGTTATAGCTGCACTTCATTTTAGAAAATTGGAGCCCATTAACTATGTTGTAGATTGATATAGCAAGGAAACTTATCTCAAGGTCTATAGTCACTACATTCAACCAGTTACTAACATGAAAATGTGGCCACAGTCGACCAACCCTTCTGTTATACCACCTGTTATAAAAACACTACCAGGAAGGCCTAGAAAGTGTAGGAGAAAGGAGCAGAATGAAAACAAAATAGGAAAATTGTCCAAGAGAGGTGTTGAGATGACCTGCAGTCTTTGTCATGCAAAGGGTCATAATAAGAGGGGTTGTCATTTGAATAATCAAGCTAATACAGGCAGATGAAGAGAAAAGGAGAGATGATGTGAGACTAGTTCAACAAGGTCAAGTGTTGGTTCTTCTAGAGCACCAACTGAATCACAATCAGGCACAAAGAGAGGAAGAGGTCGACCAAGAAGTTCTACAAAACATGTAATGTTTATAGTAATTCATTTAGTTGTTAATTTACATCTTGATCAGTCTAATATTTTTGTTGATCAACTTATATTATAGGCTAGTGCTACTGGAAGGGGAAGAGGAACTGCAACTGGTAATGGAACAGGGATTGGTGTTGCTGCTGATGGTTCTGGTGCCACTGGAAGGGGAAGAGGAACTGGAACTGGTTTAGCTGGAAGGGGAACTAGAACTGGTTTAGCTGGAAGGGGAGGAGGAACTGCAACCGGTGTAGCTGGAAGGGGAAGAGGAACTGGTGTAGCTGCTACTGCTACTGATGTTCCTGGTGCTACTGGAGGAGGGAAGAGGCCAATAATGGTTGGAATGGGGATACTACATACACATAGTGGTTTACAATCCACAATGTAAGTTGTCTTAATTATTTACACACTTTTAAATTTTAACTTATGAAGCATCTAAGACAACATATTTTTGTGAATCTAGCCTGGAATGCCTATGAACTCTTCAATAGTGACTAGAAATCTTGGGCATCATAAACCAAGATCAGGCTTAGAATGGAAAGGAAAGGCTGTTGTAACTCAACAAGGTCTTCAAGAGATGAGAGAAAACAAAAAAATGAGAACAAGGTCCAATGTTGCTGAAGTTTGATATGGAGACTGCTTTAGTTTGATATTTTAGCTGTTTTTGGAACAATTATGCAGCTGTGACTGCATTAGTTTGATCTGTTTGTTTTTGAAACAATAATGTTGCAGCTATGTTTGCATTAGTTTGATCTATGTTTGTTTTTGAAACAATTATGCAGTTGTGACTGCATTAGTTTGATATTTTAGCTGTCTCTTTTTGAAACAATTATGCAACCAGTTTTGCATTACTTTTATGTGTACAATTATGCAATTGTGACTGCAATTTAGTGAATGCAGTTGTAAATAAAACACAAACAAATACACAAACCACCAAATTACATTAAGAGAATTAGAAGAACTCATTACAAAAGAGTCTTGCACCTAATTGATTACAACATAAACAGGGCTACACTACACCAACATTGATCTCACTACATCAACAACTTAAGGTAACTTCATTGAACCTTTCTTCATATATATCACCCAGAACCAATAGCTTATAGCTATAACCACAACACAACAACAAGCTACAACAAAAAAGATCACATTCTGCCATGTTCTTCTCCATTTATTCTGCATTACTTTCATCTTCTCAGCCTCTTCTTGCAACATTTTCAATTTCATACCTAGACAATCATCATCTTGTTTGAAATCTCTCGGCTTGTCAACTTCTTCAGTAACCTCAACCAATTCAAATGCAGTGGCTGAGGTTTGAGAGGATTCTACTATATTCTCAAGCTCACCCAATTTCTGTATTAGTTTAGGAATCACAAATTTCGACCTCGGATCAATATTTTCTTTATCCTTCCAACACCAAAAGTTGCAAGATCTAGGACCCTTCAATAATGAAAAAAATGAAGGAATTAGTGGTTAATCAAATTCTTAATCGGCTAAAAAAATTTAAACAAAAATGATCTTTACCCCATAATAAGGACATGACGAATATCTTCTTCCGGGGTTATTTGAAGTCCAAGATGTTTTCAAACGCACCACAAGTCCATGATTACAATAAACTTTTTTCTTCGTAGTATAATCATCTTCTTCCATACAAAGATTTGTCAAATTAATTGATCGAATTGTGTGCTATAATTTTGTGCAAGAAGTAACGAGAATCTGGAAAAAACAGGAAATAAGAAAAAGGGAGGAAAGAAAAATCAAAATAATAGATGAAGAAGAATAGGTTTGAATCTTACATTTTGAAGAACAATTCCTTCAAAGATTCAACTTTTAGGTTTGAATCTTACATTTTGAAGAACAATTCCTTTAAACATTCAACTCTTAGGTTTGAAGAGCTAAGATTTGAGAAAAATCAAGAAAAAATAATTAATTAGATCACCATTTTTTAGATGATTGGGTTGGTGAGGGAGAAGAGGTATTTAGGGTTCTTCAAAAGTGAAGATTGTTCTTCAAATGGGTAATGGGTCGGATATTACCATTGGAGGGGCAAATTTAATTTTTTAAAATTGTTAAAAAATGACTAGCGCGCCGTTCTAAGCTGTAACAACACGCGCACAAGGCTGATGTTCGGAGGGTTGAAAATAATTCACATAAAAGATGTTAAGGGGGGTATATAAACACCCGTGTAGTTTAAGTACTAAAGTAAGTTTTCATGCCAAGTTCAGAGGGTTTTTTTTATGTATTTTCTCTTTATTTTATTTAATCCATGGGTTGCTTATACACCACATGTAGTCTTATTTTATCCATAGGAAATGGAGGGATAACTAATCCAAGGTTTGTTAAACCTTGGATAAGACCCCTAAATAACAAAACTATCCCTTTATTCATTATCCTAATTTTCTTTTGTAATTTGATTTTTTTTAATTTATATTGAAATAATTATAAATGTTCTTTTTAATTCTCCAAATTTGTTTAGTGTAATATAATGATTTCACTAATATTTTTTTCTCTTTTTTTTTAATTCAATGTAGTTCGTCGATTAACCACTTGAACTATTTTTTATATTAAGCTTTAGCTATTGAACAATATAAGTAGTCTTAAATCTATGTTAAGTTTAAGATACATTTGCCCAACACCATGCCATCAAGGATCTCCTTAGTGGTACATCATACCTCAAAATTAATTTTTATATATATATATATATATATATATATGTATGTATGTATGTATGTATTTAACTTAACTAGTTAAATGAAATAGAAAATCCTACAAAAAAAAAAATTGTCCGGTGGTTATCTACCTTGACTCAATTACATGAAATAACCAATCTCATAATTAGAGCTATCAAAATGGGCCAGCCAGCCCTACCCCGCCCAAGCCTCGCGGGCCAAAGAATTTGATGGGCTGGGACGGGCCGACCCTTCATTTCAAAGGGCTGTAAAATGGTCAACCCGGCCCAACCCCAGAAGGGTTAAGGGCTGGGGCGGGCCAACCCTCTTTTTTTTTTTTATGTCAAATCAATGTCACAAACAGTAACATTGTTTCAATAGTTCTAAAAAAAATCTAGCAATAAATATTTAAAGTAAAAAAAAAATCTCTTAAGTAAATAATATCTGAAAAACAAACTAGTAAACTAAAGAACACTTCTGACTAAAACTTTAGTTAGCAATACATAATTACTTAAAGTATTTTGTTAAATAAAATCAAGAAACTAATTAATTGTTCAAGCCATAAAACACTCTATCATATATAATATAAATAGTGTTTACTATCCAAGTCTTATATTCAAAACTAAATAATAAAGAAATTCATGAGGTAAGCTCCTTAGAAAAACTCCACAAACACTTATTTAGGTTTTCTAGTTTTTTATTCTTATTTTTTTAATATTTATTTTAATTAAAATTAAATAATTTGGCCCATGGGCCGACCCCGGCCCGGCCCCGATCAAGCCTCAATGGCTAAGGGCCTAAAAGGGTTGGGCTTATAATCCCCGGTTTTAAACGGGCTTGTAAAATTCTATCCCAACCCTACCCCAATAACGGGTTGGGTTGGACCGGCCCCATGGGCTAAGCCCTTTTTGACAGCTCTACTCATAATAACACAAGGGTATAATAGGAAATAATTTTTTTGTAGAGTTTTAAATCAAACACAAAATTAAGTGGGAAGCAATGAACCAAACACTTTACAAAAAATAATCTATACACTACTAATCTCTGCATTACTAATCCCTGTGTTATCAATGTTTGTACCAAACGACCCCTTAGACTCTTAGCTAAGACAACTAGTTACTGCAGAAATTTTTTTTATCAAAATATTTTTCAAATTGATTAATTAGCCTAACACAAATTATTATTCTCCAAAATACTTTTTCAAAAATCACTTTTCAAAATAAGTATGAGTTAAAATATGTAATAATGGAAAGTTGATATTGATTGAAAAAACTCAATCATCATCATTGAAAATAAGCATGAGTGAAAAATGATATTAGGGGTACCTGCGTTTAAAAATAAATATAGATCAACAGTTGTTGAAAGTTCTTCTTCAATGAACTCACAAACTCATTGACGGTACAGCACGCAGGTGTCCCAGTCCATCAACAAATTTATTTCAACCTTTCGTAATCCAAAAATTCCATAGAAGTAGAGAAACAGGTACTAATAAATTAGCACAGAAGTACTGTTCCAAATTTTCTTTTGACAAACAGAAGTAACTGTGATCTCCAGATCACTGCAAAAAACTGAACATTATCTAAAACACTGGATTTTGGTTATACTTTTACTAGGAACTAGTTTCATTTCATCATTCTAAAACTTAAAAAACAATTTCTCATTTAAACTGCTGATATCCATTCCAACAGACACTGTCTGCATCACCGAGGAAGCCTCTCTTCTCTAGCCTCGAGGGCATCCACCTCTTCATTTGACAGGTGACTGACAATTGGTTCAAATGCATCACATTCACTCTTTCCCCTGAGAAGAGTCACATTTGAAATGAATGAATTCCAAAACTGGATGTGCTGATGAGATACGATTGAATTGAAATACATATGAAAAGAATCCTCATTTCGATTTGACATTCATTTTTTATTGAGTGAGAGAATATTAAGAAAAAGCAAGAGTGGTACCGTCGGATACTTCCATCAGGGTCGAATAGCTTCCCCAGGTCCAGTGCAGGCGAACCTACTTTACTGTCAAAAAGATAATTATGAGGAAGAGATGTACCGAGGATAATGTGTCTGTGATTTGATTGACCAAAGATCAACATAAACAGCATAGCTCAATGACACTAACCTGGCTGAGAGATGTTCCATTCCTCTGCGTCCTTTCTTATTTGTCCTGCTTTCTCTCACGGATGCTACACCTTGCTTTGCAATCTGAAAAGTTAAATGCCAAAAATAGTCAAAAGACCTTGAAGTGGCTGGCTTTCAACTATGAACAAATAGTAGAAATCCAGGTAGAAACAAAATGAATGATATATTCTCACCTCATAAAGTTGTTCTCTAATTGCTATGGCAATTGCAGGCTACAAAAAAGGAGTCAACTATCAAGAAGAAAGCATACCCAGTTTTTTAAAATAAAAAGGATACCGAAAAATGACAGTCTCACATAGCTGAACAGATTGTTTAGGATGTAAGTAAAACACTGGGTATTAAAGAAAGTAACTACCCATGATTGTTTTCTAGGAGTAAAAAGTGAGAAAGTAACACAACTACAATTTAGTGCATTCCAAGAAGCTACACTACAGAAAAAAGTGTCTCTTGATGGGATAATGTTGGGACAAAATCTCATTTGAGCTAAGTAAGAATCAGGCACTCACTATCTATTTTCATTGTTCAAATCTTTGACAACATTAGAAACCAATTGTTCAACTCTTTGACAACATGAAATAATCAAAAGCTCTGCCCTCCCTCTCTATGGTTAACCCAATAATGAAAGTTTCTTAAGGGGACTGGAGCAGGCAACCACGAGACAAAAGATCCTTTATCTAATGAGATTCAATATGGAACTCTTATATGTCCAGAGTTTACTTATACATGAACATATATATAGATTTTTTAACACATAAATACAAAGGCCTACAATATCGAGAGGTTTTAATATCCCTAATGCATGATTACCCTTTAAGGACTATGTTGCTCTGACTCTTCAAAAATGTCGACGGATGCATGTCGGATCCTCCAAAAATAGTGTATTTTTGAAGGATCCAACGCGGGTGTGGCAACATTTTTGGAGAGTCCAAGCAACTTATCTTTATGATTTTGCTATTTCAATTTACAGCCCAATATCTTTCTGCTGTAATTGTAATGAAAGCTCTTAATTGTATGTGTTTGTTCGTCCAATTCCAATCACGGGGTAAGTAAGTTCAAGGCAAATCGCTCAACATTGGCTTCTCACAGTTGTGTCAAGATAAGCAATCTTTTCCTAAGACCAGTACAACAAAAAAGAGACTGGGGGAAAGAAAGGACGAAATATAGCAATTACAAGACAAGAACATTGTAAAAACATAACAATAGTAATTGTTTCCTGTGTGGAACATGATCTCTAGAGTACTCTTTTGAGCAAAGCCCAATATGTTGTCTATATTTTTAGGTTAAAGACCTATTATCCTACATTATTCATTACCTTCCCAATATCTTTTTGAGAAGGTAAGATTTGATTGAGAAAAGGAACCATGATGGTACACATTACAAAAAAACAGCATCTATCACCAACATTCAGCCACATATCTCCCATCTCCTTCTAAGAATTCCATGTATTGCTCCATATTTTACTTAATACTCCTTGTACACCATAAATACATATTTACAGGACATCTATTCTTAGTCCTGGATATATGTTGTCTTTTCCCTTCAAACCAGACCCTATTTCTTTCCAGTCATATTGTCCATAAAAAAACAAAGAGGGATTGTTCTCCAAACAGATTGTATACTGTTATCATTTTTTTATGTTGCCATGTCATCAATATGCTCTTAACACTGGGAGGTATTACCCACTTGACACCAAACATAACTATTTTCTTCTCTAAAACCAAGTTACTAAATTCCTCATATTCTCATACTCTGTCAATGGTCTAAGAAAGTTGAAATTATTTGACAGCATATTTTGTCAAATAAATTCAGCATTGAAGAAAACTAGGTCACTTTCTTGATTAAGGAACTGTGCATTTTGCTAGAATATCCCTCATGAGACTATCAAGAAATGAGACCTAATGGAATTTTAATTCTATGATTCCCCTTCACCAATCCTCCCCCATTTACAAATTACAGAAAGATCTTCCTAATTGTAGCAAAATAGGAGGGAGGTTAATTTTATCTGCACAAGTTGCAAATATTAAACCCAAAATATTCAGTTTCGCATCAGAGATGTGGAAGTATCATGGAATTTGAATGTTGAATCTTGAGAGCACAGGGCAAAATTTTTGGTGCCACAATT
The DNA here is from genome assembly GCA_029582545.1 of Solanum lignicaule. NCBI lineage: Eukaryota > Viridiplantae > Streptophyta > Magnoliopsida > Solanales > Solanaceae > Solanum > Solanum lignicaule. The sequence continues at coordinate 11,767 of JAJOOF010013779.1, read as the reverse complement.
GTCTCTGGCTGGCTGATATACACTCTGGTTAACCCCAAAAAACAATCAAACAGAGATGGGAAGAAAAAGAAGTATAGAAGGGCATCCCCTTTAACTTCATCACCCCATAACTTAGAAGTATATCAGTATGATGAACATCAAACTTACAACGAATATGCAATAACAAATGATAATTTTATGGGATGGAAACACAAACACTATTTTTATTCTCAACCAACAGAAAGGAAATAAATAGAGCTTACTCCAACTTCTGGGTCTTCAATTTTCATATCTTCACAAAATGTTCGTGCAAATTCTTCAGGATCACCCTCAAAATTGTTCATGTCCTGAAATTATATTATTTCTCTTTGTATTAGCAACAAATGAGGTAGAGTAGTTGCTAATTTGATCACAGTTCTTACCAAAGCAAGATAGATGAAGATTAAAGAATGAGACATCCAACAACTTACCCAGAAAAACTGGTCATTTATAACTGTGTGATTTACTCGGAGATCAAGCTGGATGAACCCGGAAAAGAAAGGGAAATAGATAAATACAAGTACCAAATTCAAATGGTGAACCCTCGGCAGTTGAGACCACCAAAGTCAGTAAGATAGGTCTCTTTCACAGTAATTTTTTTTTTGGGATGAATAATCTTTCAACATAATGTCATCAATATCAACAAAAACAAATGTGACAAACCTTGATAGGAACAACTTTCTCGCCAGTGTGCATATCTTGTCCTTCGTATGACCGAAATTCTGTCAATTGTGACTACAAAATTGGAAAAGGAGAAACCAATAAGACTTAAGTTACAGGAAACAACAGAAAAAGAAGCATGTACCCTAAGCAGTCCTTTTGCAACAGAGGTCGGCAGACACTAGAGCAATACCAAGTTTTTTATCCAGAAAAAGGAATAACAGACATAAATGATTTTTTTTTTTTTTTGAGAAAGGTAACTTGTATTATAAACAAAAGAATACATGAGGAGTATTCTAGTAATACTTACATCCAAAAGTTGCAAAGGGAAAAGAACTCCTAAGGAGGTCATCAGAACTCTAAAATACTAGGAATATCCTCTGCATCTTGAGGATATTCATGTTTACACCAAAAAAAGAAAAGAACCAGGCAATTCAACTTCAAATTCTGCATAGAGCAGCTCTTGTTTTTAAAACATCTCTGGTTCCTCTCCATCCATATAGACCACCAAATGCAGACATAAAGGATTTTTTTAAAGATCAGTGAACATAAAACAACCAGAATACTTGTTGAGGTTTCTCCAAATTATACTATTCTGTAATAGACAAAAGACTTACGTTAACATCTTATGAATAGCCTTTTGGTCTTTTATCCAGATCTGCCTAGGGAGTTACGTCACTCAACTTGCACTCCAAGTACTCTGTCTTAGTCATGTTCAACCTGAACCCTTTAGACTGCGGAGTCTATCTCCAAACATCCGTCCTATCATTAACTTAGTCGAGTGTCTCATCAATCAATACTATATCATCTATAAATAACATACACCATGACACTTCACCCTGAATATGCCGCGTCAGTTCATCCATCACCAAGGCAGATAATAACGGGCTAAGAGTAGATCCCTATGCAAACCATCTCGGCTCAAAAGTGTTCCGAGTCTCTTGCCATTGTCCCCACTCGAGTCTTGGCTCTATTGTACATGTTCTTAATCATCCAAACCAATTAAATAAACCGATTTTATTTGGGTTTGGTTTGGTTTTACATTTTTAAAAATTGATAATATTTGTTTTGGTTGTGTACAAAAAAAACCCAAAGAAATAACCGAACCGACAACTTTTATATATATATATATATATATATATAATATTTTTTATGAACAATTTTAAATATCTTGAATATATATTAATCAAAATGTATTGATAATTTATTTATGAAAGCAAAATGGCAAAGATAGCTTATCCCTACGGGGGAGGACCTCAACTCATTACGCATATGTAACACCTCGCAAATTCTATGTTAAGGAAACCATTCGTCGTGAGCGTATCAAATTGAACTGGGATATCCTACTTGTACATGTGTGTTAAGGTTCATTCCTATGTGCGGGAAGTGTATCAGATGTGGTTTAGGGTCATAAGGGACCTCTAACACCAAGTCAAGTTCAAAGTATTTTATCAGCTAAGTTTATTTTGCATGAGTTAATATAAGGGTTAATTTCAAACAACCATATCTTTCGGATTATAATGAGTTAGATGACCCATGACCTATCAAATTAAAAGTCTACTAGTGTTCTTTCCAACGTCACCGATCGTTTGTCAATCAGAGTCCAGAGTAAAAGGTTATGACCGATTTACCAGAGATGCTCCAACCTGGCTAACAAGTCCACTATCAAGTCCGCATCACAGAGAGGAAGCAGACCTCATTGTCCACTAGAGTAAAACTTCGTCTTCCAGCTCCGTGACACAGAGCCAACAAGGACCTAGGCCAAGATTCGCCGTTTCTTTTTTATTTTTAGGGGGTATTTTTGTCCTAAAAACCTTTGGGGGGTTATTCAAATGTCCCTAAGCGTGTAGGAAATCAGTTTTCATAATTAAACCCTCTCATTCACTCCTAAATTCCTATGCTCAAGAACTTCAAGAGAAACACTAAGGCCAGGGTTCATCTTCCAAGGCTCTTCATCAAATTTCATCACTAAGATATGTAAAGTTATCTCCACGAGTGGGAACACCTTGTTCTTCCCCATGAACTACATTTCTATGATTTCAAACCCCACTTTCTTGAATTGTTCTTGAGTCTTCATGAAAGCTTGAGAACTCTCCATGAAAGTGTTTTAATTTCTTGATAACTCTTAATCCATGAGTTTTTCGAGATTTCCTCCATGAAATTATGAATAATTATGAAAGTAACGGTTTCTATCTTGACAACTAAGTCTAATCGTTTCTTAATGACTTTTTAATAGTTTCTTGATGTTTTCTCGATGAATTCTGGAAAATTATTATTTTATGAACCCTAGAATTATGAACTACGATTCTTTTTAGAAAGGTAACTTGAATTATGAACAAAGGAATACTTAGGAAGTATTTCAGTAATACTTGCCGCCAAAATACAAGGAAGAGAAAACTACTACTACATCAAAAATTATCAAGAATACTAGGAATATCCCCTTCTTTTTGAGGATATTCATGTTTACAACAAAAAAAGAAAAGGACCAGACAGTTCATCTTCAATTTTTGCAGTGAGTAGCTCTTGTTTTCAAAACATCTCTGGTTCCTTTCCATCCATATAGTCCACCAAATGCAGGCTGAGACAATCTTCCATCTCTCTGTATCCTAACTGATTTCCTTCTCTATTCCAACAAGCTAAAATTTCTGCTCCTTGGCATAGTCCAGTTTATGCCCCTTAAGTTAAAGAAAATCTTCCATAACTTCACAGTCTCTACAATATAGAAAGAGATGGTTTATTTGTCTCAATTTCACATTCACAAAAAGAGCAACTAGGACAAATTTGAAAACCTTTATTCACAAGGTTAAATGGAATTGCATTGTATCTCTATATTTTTGGTGTAAAGAGATAGGATTAGAGGATTCAGATCAACTTTTAGAACTCTTAGGATCCTTGTAAGTATTATGCTTTTTGTTCTTTTCTGAATTTTTTAAAGGTCCCCAGCATATCCTTAATGCTGAAGAATACAATGTTTACCAATTCTCAAAAAAAAAAAAAATTGAAAACCTTTTTTCATTAGATTGTCGTGGATGAGTGTAACCTATTTGGTAGAAGCCAAGTAAAGCATGCTACCTTGAAAGGTATCTTGACTTTCAAGATCATCTTCTAAGGACAACTACCATCATGTGAGTTTGCTCTTTGTAACCTTCTGTAAGTTGAACCCACTATAAATCTTCCTTTCTTGTCAAAATTCCAAAATAAATTGTCCTCATTGGAATTTAGTTCGTTGTATTGTTCCAGAATATTGAATTCGCTATGCGGGGAGGGGCGGACTAATAATTTTGCGGGTTAAGCTAAACCCGACCTGCCCCCGCTTCACACCACCCCATTGCCATCCCTACCACTCTTTTTCTGCCCCTGGTGTAACAGCCCCTTCCAGTCGTTATGAGTAAACCATTGGTGAAAAAAATTAGACCAGAAAACTTTTGAAGTAGTAAGTTGAAAATTTTGGGCTAGGCCAATCTTAGACGAAATCTGAGCAAGGTGAGGTCTAGGGCAATCCGAAAATAGATGAGGTAAAATGTCTAAACTTAAATTGGTTTTCTATTAGCTAAGATAATAAGGAGTATGTAAGGCTTTTCGAAATCGAATTCGGATAAGCAGAACTCCCAATTTTTAACTTGGCGTGAAGGGGTCGGTTTGACTACGTCAGAATTTGAAGTGTGTTTGCAAAATATGCTATTCTGAAAGGATTTTTGAGGTTCTATCCCATGCAAGCCGCTATAGTGGGTTTTACGCTGCCATAGCGGAGGAAAAAAGTGGTCGGTCTAGGCCGTTATAGCGGGATTGGGGGCTCAATTGGGCTGCTGCAACGGGGTCACTCATGAATTAATGTAGAAAAAGTCTTAAAAACTGCCCATTATTCTGATTTCATTTTTGGAGAAGAGAAAGTGTGACTTTGTGCAAATTTCAACAGTTTTTCATCATGAATTTTCGTAAAGGTGAGCAATCTGATCCACTACTTTTGTAATTCGATTCCTAGGCCTCAGAGAAGGTAATTGTGGTCCTAGGGGAAGGTTTGGATTCATCCTAAGGTGAGGAAATCTAGGTTTATGAGGATTTATTATTGTAAGACATTGGGTTTTCTATAACACATTTGTTTTTGATTTATTTACCATAATTTATTAATATAACCATGGAATTGGTCGTATAGGTGAATTAATAGTGGAAAAACCCTAGTTTGGGTGGAATAATCATAAGGTTGGCCTAGGGTTTGGGATTTGGATATACTCTGAGAATATTTAGGTCAATTGTGATTTATGTTGTACTTGTGTTGTTATTTTAGACTGAGAACAAGCTAAAACTTCATAAATGGATCAAAGGTCCATGATCCGACTTCTGCAATAACTTTTTGGTGCCAAAGTAGGCTAAGTTTTCTCAACCGAGTAGTTAGACCTATATTTACTTATATAGTTGGGAAGTGTTGCTAAGATTAAAAGTTATCAGTCATATCGCTTAGGGCATAGTAATCCTATTCTTATTTTATCCCTGTTTCATGTCACATAACTTCATATAGAGGGCGAGACATGTTCAAATCTATATCATTCATGTTTTATGAACCCATGTTAGCTGACTAAGATACTCATACCCTACTAGTGCTTCATACTCAAATTTATCACACAAATCATGTCCATGATTCTTTTCCCAGAATGTTGTGAGACATTTCAATGAGAACGTTCGAGGTAGTAGCTTTCTTCCTATAATGATCCTTAGAAACTCCATGTCTCGATTTGTTGCCTTGTAGTTTGATGTGAATGTTCATGCCATGTGTGCTCTAGTTGAGTTCCAAACTCTTAGTATGAACTAGTTATATCTATGTTAGTAGGCAAGTTCAAAAGTCAAACATATAGTAAGAGTCATTCTCTAATTTTAGACTCCATACCTATACTTTGTGTTTGAGTGTTTTAATCCATGTGTTAAGTTTGCACCTTGTGTATTCCTTCAAATGTTAATGAAGGGTAAGAGTCATTCTCTAATTTTAGACTCCATACCTATACTTTGTGTTTGAGTGTTTTAATCCATGTGTTAATTTTGCACCTTGTGTATTCCTTCAAATGTTAATGAACTTGATGGAGAGTTTAGCTCATATAAGTTAGCTTAAGTTGGTTACCCTAGCTTGACCATCATTCGAGGAAGAATGATCCTAAGAGAGAGAGAGATTGTAACACCCTCGCAAATTCTATGCTAAGGATTCGAACCATTCGTCGTGAACGTATCAAATTAAACCATGTGATATCCTACTTGTACATGTGTTAAGGTTCATTCCTATGTATGGGAAGTGTATCAAATGTGGTTTAGGGTCATAAGGGACCACTGATACCAAGTCAAGTTCAAAGCATTTCTATCGGCTAAGTTTTTCATATGAGTTAATATAAGGGTCAACTTGAAACGACAATATCTCTCAGATTATAAAGAGTTATGTGACCCATTAGTCCATGCCCTATCATATTAAAGGTTTACGAGTCTTCTTTTCAACGCCACCAACCGTTCGTCAATCGGAGTCCGGAGTAAAAAGTTGTGGCTGATTTACTAGAGACACTCCAACCTAACTAACAAGTCCGTTATCAGGTCCGCATCACGGAAAGGAAGCGGACCTCACTATCCACTTGAGTAAAATTTTGTCTTCCAACTCCGTGACATGAAGCCAACGCAAACCTGGGCCAAAATTCGCCCTTTTTTTTTTGGGGGGGGGGGGTGTTTTTTGTCCTAAAAACCTTTGGGGAGTTATCTAAATGGCCCTAAACGTGTAGGAAATCAGTTTTCATAATTAAACCCTCTCATTTAGTCCTAAATTCCTACGCTCAAGAAACACCAAGGCTAGGGTTCATCTTCCAAGGTTCTTCATTCAGTTTCATCACTATGGTATGTAAGGCTATCTCCACGTGTGTGAACACCTTGTTCTTCCCTACGAACTGTGTTTCTATGGTAGGCAGATGTCTCACCCTCCCAAAGCCTCCTCTTTGTTGTGACAACTTAGGGACTTATATGTCTTTCTTTGGATTTGGCTTTGCAATTAAAACGAGAGATTACAAGGTTGTGAAGACTAAGGATGACCTATGCTCGTGGTGATGGTGGGTACTTGGTGCCGCCTAAGGTTGAGATATATGCACTTAGTTTAAGAATTTGGAAGGAATTTGATGGTTTTATTCCATACATTGGTGTTGTAGAGTACTTCTGGCCACAAGTTGTGGTTTGTGGGTAACTCCACTGGACTGCATACAAAAGAACTAGGGAGGGAAGGGTGAACAACTGAATAATGGTGTTTGACCTGAATAAGGAAGTCAGCCGCCAGTTACTCACCAATTAGCTACACATTTTTCATACGAATTAGCTCAAATGCGTTGGTAAAGTCAAGCATTAAATAGGCACTCAAGTAATGCTGAAGAATAGATTGCATCAAAATGCTACAAGAATTGAACTTGTAAACTTTCATTCAAGAAACACTAATAGATCAAAGTGAAACTGGATAAAAGCCTATATTCCCTCACAAAGTGCTGTGATAGGGTTTGTCCAATCTTAGAACAAACAAAACAATCCTCCTCCCCAAACCAAATATTTATAATCGAAAAAAGGCCAATATGACATCAAGCTGATCATTACATCGTCACATTCAATTTAAGTTTAGGAGTATGCATAATCAGATACAACAGTGGCCACTACCTTTCTTTTCGTTTAATATTTTTTCTTGTACCAACAGTTATGGATGGCTATTTACTCACTGGAATGGTAGACTCACCCTCACTATCATGTTTTACAGATTTAGAGTTGGCTATGGAGACAAACCAGTAGCAGCCATTACTTCCAGCATTGGTGAGCCCCAGTTCTCCTTCGATGGATTAGAAGTGATTAGCAATGTAATTTAGGAGCCAGAAGTGGTCACATAGGAAATTTTGAGCGTCTATAAAGTACTTAATAGTACTACTAGAGTAAGAAGGAGATCAATTTGAATGCCTTTTCCAAAGAAGGAGAATGAGCCTACAATCAAAGTTCCAGACTCTAAAAAAAGAATAGGTACAGTAACATAGATACGTTGAGAGTGATTAGAAGTGTAATTAAAGGAGAGAAGTGATCACATAGGAAATTTTGAGTGTCTATCAAGTATTTCATAGCACTACTAGAGTAAGAAGGAGATCAATTCGAATGCCTTTTCCAAAGAAGGAGAATGAGCATACAATCAAAGTTCCAGACTCTAAAAAAAGAATAGGTACAGTAACATAGATACGTTGAGAGTGATTAGCAATGTAATTAAAGGAGAGAAGTGATCACATAGGAAATTTTGAGTGTCTATCAAGTATTTCATAGCACTACCAGAGGAAGCAAGTAGATCGCTTCAATGCCCTCCCGGGCTTCCCAACGAATGAGGCTATGCGTATAAATCAAGGTTCCAGGGCTCTGACAATTTCAATCTGGCTTTTTATACAAAAATGTTTGGCCTACTATGAAGCAGGCTTGCTAGGCTCTCAATCACTTTCATCAATTTTTGTTTAGGATTAATCCAACAACATTGATGCATCTCAAATTATCAGCCCTTTCCAAAAATGCATGCATCATGATCTCAATATTGGAGTCCGGAGATTTCCCTTATTCTCTTTGTAAATTGGATCAAGATTAGCTTCTTCTACAGCAACTTACAAACATCTCAAGGGAGGAATAAGATTTCCTGCCTCTAAGAGGAAATCCAAATAATTGAAAAAAAAAAATCCTTCATACGACTTTGAAGTTACAGAAATGAGCAGTTTGAGTTTCTCTCCATACTTATATGCTCTCTACCCTTGCGCACATTTGGTGAATTATCAAATGGCACCAGTTTGACAACAATGATAGATCTGTATATGTTGGTTCCCATCAAATGACATTGCCTTCCCAGCAACGCAACATGTTTCCCTTCATGGACGTCATCACTAAAAGTCAGATTCCTTCATGTCTAGCAATAGAGGCTCTAGGTCTTTTCACAACTTTCAAGGTTCACGATGTTATGTATACAATGTGATGGATTTTAGATTTCGGATAAGAATATCAACTACAAAATATGATCTTTTTTTATGACAATGTTGTCCAGGCGAGCTCGAGCGCATCTTACTATTCTGTCGGTACCTATTACCTCACACCAGCACAGGTGCCGGTATCTCTATCGGCAAAAGCTTAGGCAGATAGAAAGAATCACCTAGGGCTCTCTCAATACAAGAAAATCTCTTTTTTTAAAAGGCTCTATGCAAGAGAATCTCTCAGGAAGGTGATGACATTATTTGGACAAGAAATTGCTTGTTGATACTGAAGAATGAAGAATTGAAGATTGTCAAAATTTGTGCATGTGGGGAGAGGAAGGAGAATCTTGATTTCAGCATGTAAAACAAAATTCTAAGAAGAAACGAAGAGCATTCCAGAACAGACACTATCAGTGATCTCAAAAAAAAGACAAAAGCTCAGGCCAGAGGCCACAAGACTTATAAGAAGGCTGGTTGATTTGAACCAGCAAGGACAAGAGTAGAAATCAAGTAACAACTCGCATTATAGATCTAATCACCACCACCACCACTCTCCACAGACCCCCCCCCCCTCCCCCCACACACACAAAAAAAAAAAATTCAATCGCCAATTATCCTATTAAGCAGGAAGAAAGATGACGGAATGGTGCATATAACATGTTCCGATTTAAGACTTCTTATAAATTACCTGGATGGATTGAGCAATCTGAGTGACAAAAGCAGTAGGAAATTTCAAATCCTTTACAGTTCTCCTCGCAAACACCACCACTTCTGAGTCAGGATCTGTAATTAAGAAGTTCAAAGAGGGGCAGCAGCTTGGTCAGTTCAAGGTGATATTAAGTAAACTGCAATTTTTCCTTCTCTAAAAGTGATCAACAGAACCATTCGCTATATAGACAATATATCTATGGCTTTGTATACGAAGCATCACATCGGAAAAAGCAATTTAGTACAAAAGTTATCAAATATCAGAGTTTGCAGAGGTTTCAAGCTATCTTTTGCCAGAACATAAGCCCTATAACATTACTCTTGGTTTTTCAAGATAGCACTCAGCAAAGGTCATCAGTTATAAAGCCATTTTCAAGGATCAAGCACCCTAGATCCAATTTTTAACACACCAGAGCATCCCTTAGGCTGCTAACTTTTCCTGTGAAGTCTTCAGAGCACTGTAAAGTCACCTGGAAATAGTTATTACTGTCTAAAAATTTTTAAAAAAGAAGAAGCCATGGACTTGAATTCCATTGTTCGCCAACTATTGTCCAGATATTACCTTCAATATCATAGCACCTCCCAAATGAAAAAGTCACTAGTTTTGTATCCCTTACCTGGAACTAGCATGTTTACCCAACTTGTTCACAAAATTTGCTCATTAATTATTTCTAATCATTGTTATCAGAAACCAAAATTTTCATTTGGACAGTACAAGTGAGCTGTGGTAACATTCAGCATTTAGAATAAAAGATTTGAACCTTGATCGGGAACTAACTAAAAGCATCAAATAATGGTTGCAAGAAAACAGCTAACTGCTTAGTAGGGTACAATGCAGGAGCATGAAATCATTTCCTGTATTACATAAATGTTAAAAACCAAATAGATAAAAGCTTACCACTTGCGTTCCAAGTAAAAGCATCTTTAAATCTTTTACCATCAATTTCGATGTCGAGACGGATAGGTACAAGATTCTCGGCTGTTGGCCTGTAATATAGATATAACTTTTGTTAAACAAATCATTTCTTATACCATCACATATATGTATGTATATTAAAATTGAAAGGAAGAGAAAGATGAACAAGACGGTTACAGTCTGAACTTCACTGGGTTCTTCAGTGAACCCGATGCCAACGGGGGTTTCATCATTGCTTCTTTCAATCTGAAAACAAAAACATAATCTGCAAGAAAGGAATCTGGCTAAGCTTTTCTTCTATACAACAATTGCAACTAATAAACTTAGATAATGTAATTATAACATTGAGATTGAGAATTAATATAGCAAATAGTAATGAATCTTAACTTGTTGTGAGCAAATTCACAGTTATTATTTTGACACTTCACATTGCGAAAAGGATTTAGGGCTTTCTGTCAACTGAATACAAGCATCAGATATAGAATATGATGTCGGCGGGAGGAAATCGCCGAGGACGTCGCCGGAGAAAAACATAACGAAACTACCATTTGAAATTGGTTTTCCCGTTCAGAAATTTGGATGTATTATTAAAATCAAATATTTATAAACTGCGGTTATTTAAATCTCATAGTCTCTTAAATTAAATTAAAAATATATTTAATGTATCAAAATATACTTTTATTTTATATGCTTAAACATGCCGTCCAAAAAGTCAAAATTAAGGAGTTGATTGATAAAAAGAGATAGGTGCATGTTTTTTTAAACGGATAATCAAAAGAAAATGGATAAACAAATTGAAATGGAAAAGACATACTTTAAGTGATTCAGTTATCTACATAATAAATAAGTTTTTTTCATTTTTAACATGGGAGGGATTGTTTGGTAGTTAGTTTGAAGGTGAGTTATGTAAATTTTAATTTTTTTTGCTACTTATACCATGTTTGATGGCTAGTTAAGAGATAAATTGTTCATGTATAATACCTAATATACGTATAAATTATGAGGAAATTTATGTATTTATTTTTTTATTTTATACAAAAGAGAATATGAAATAACTAATACATGAATAATAATTTTATACATCATTAATATCTATATAAAATAGGGAAAAGGGTCTGATATACCCCTCAACTTTGTCATTTAGAGCTGATATACCCCTCGTTATGAAAGTGGCTCATATCTACCCCTACTGTTATACAAATGGGTCACATATACCCTTTTCCTCTAACGGAAGTGAAAATATTAATTTTAGTTTAATTTTTTAATTATTTTAAAAAAAACATTATCCCATATTGGTATATTTAATCTTCTTCAAACATATATATTTTTTTTTTATTTTTTTTGTTTCAATGATTAATTTAGATTTATTATTTTGATGGTCAAATTCATTTAACTTTCTTTAATATTCTTGTAAAATTTATTATAGATGACCCAATTTTTTTCTTCAAATACAAAAACTAAATTACAATATATCTTTTAG
>JAJOOF010013778.1:0-27778 GCA_029582545.1 Solanum lignicaule | reverse complement strand
TGTATGGTTAAACAAAGAGTAAAGTTACCGTTGGGAGGATTATTTGGACTCCACATGGATATTTTATTACGTTGTTACGCGCCTCATGGAGGTGAGTTCACGTATGTGGACACATCAGCGTCTGAGGGTGAACTAATATAAAAAAAGAAAGTTCAGGGGGGCAATAGGACCGCCGCAAAGGTTAAGTGTGTAGTTGGAAATATGGCTAAAGCTTGAAGGGGCATTTGACCCTTTTACCTATTTATATTCTTGAAAGTAGAGTATATAAGTTCTTGATGAATTTTGTTGAAGTTTCATTTGATTCTTGATTTATTGGTTTTGGAGGAGTTCTTGAGATGATTTGATGTGATTTAATGTTGTTTTGGGTAGATTCTTGTATAATTTGGTTGGGTATTCAAATCTAAGTATTTGGGGAAGAGACCAATCGAATCTAAACAATTTAGGGTTGAAAAATCAACAAGAAAATTCATGGGTTTTCTGGGCAGGGGGCTGGCGCACTGCGCCACTCAGTGAGCCAACATGAGGAGTGTGTAGGATGGGTTCTGGGGCGCCGTACCACTTAGTGCGCCGTGCCACTTAGTGCGCCGTGCCACTTAGTGCGCCCCAACCCAGGTTCTGCAGGATAAGGTCTGGCACCCTGTGCCACTCAGTATGCCAGGGTCGCCAGGTCCTTTACCCTTTCTCTCTTCTATCTGTGTGAGTTCCCTCGAATCGTACCAATGTTTTCTAGTTGTTTTCTACACTCTAAGGTACGTGTAAACATCGAGAGATAATCTATAACATGAGATCATAACCCTTGAACCCATAATTCAAATTCAAGGTAGAGCTAAGAGTCAAGTCAAGGGAGTTCTTAGAGTCTTTCAAAAGTCTTTTACAATCGTTTTAAACTTGTTTTAAACACTAAAGCATTGAGTTTGAGAAAGAGTGGAGCTGAGTTAATCTCTTTAAAATGATGTATGGGGACTAAGTACTCCCAAATATCAAATGTTTTCACATTTATGATGAGAGGAAACACCGATTTCCAAATGAGTTTTCATGAGTAGTTTTGAGTTCCATCTCTTTTAAGAGAGAAGCTTTTGAGTAATAACCTCAATACACATCGAAAGATTTATGTTTTTAAACATATGAGCTGAGCATATTTTGGGAGTAGTATTGAGCACCGATATGGGGACGAGTTCAGAATAACTCAAGTCTCCATAAGCCATGTAGCCATCGTGGGTAGAAAGGGTCATACTTGTTAGATGATTCCTTAACACTCCGATCCAACATGGATCAATTTAAGTATGACTTTGGATTAGATAATTTGCGATTCCACAACATACTTCGAAGATGGGAGCGGGTGGTAACTATTCCTATGGGTGCACAACGGGTCTTCTGTACACTTGAGTACTAGATATGGATCCTAAAAGAGGCTAAAGGCATAGAATTAAGTGGGGACGGATACTATGGGCTCATGGATGAAACAAAAAATATATGGGCTTGCAACTTGTTGAACCTCGGGTATGAAGTCACTCCATATGCGAAAGAGCAAACGGCGCCAAGCTCTTGGGATCAATATCTTCAAGATGTCGAATTTGTAGGATAACTTTCCCATGTTACCCTTTTTCCTTTTTGTTTATTTTCAGTTTTCGTTTTCAATTATGATGTAATGGTTGGATTTTATAATAAATGAAACTTGGTTTATTTCCTCTAAGCTAAACTCCAAATTGGAAAATAAGGCTTGAAATAATTATTGTGTATTGCTTATGTGTCGTCTTAGGCCTACCTCTGGATCAACGAGGCCCTTGCATTTAGGGCGTTTACTTTAACAAAACAATGTGCTTGTTATCTCAATTTATGCAATGTTCTAACTTGGTTTTCTTTTGATTTTATTTTTATTTTACCCTTCCTCAATGGTTGATCTGTAGGCCATGGTTTACCACACACGATCAAAGGGAGCTCTTCCTTCTCTTCCAAGTGACAATCGCAAAGGAAAAAGGAAGATGACTAATGATAAGGTTATGGGTAAAACTATTGAAAAGGAGCAGCCTTCAAACAAGTTGGTCTCGAGTTTGGAACAGAAAATAAGGGAGTTAGAAGAAGAGATATATGATATGCCTGAGTGGGCTAATCTATTATTCTCTTTTAGTTCCTCTTTAGAGACAAACATGGATAAGCAGTCTCTCACAAATCAAGCCACCTTCCAAAATAATCGTCACCTACTAAATCAAACTCCATTCATATGCCTCCAGGAATACTCACTTCCTAAATTACCCATATCCTCTCCAACATCACACATATGCTTCTAAACCTCCATATCTTACTCCGCGCCTATAGAGTCCTACCTTACAAGCTCCTCAATATCAAACACCTCTACACCAAGTTTCTTGGTATCGCGCGCCGCTAATACCATATCAAATTCCTCCATATTAAATGCCTTCATGTCAAAAACCTCCTATGACATATCAACAACCTACCTATTCCATCCACAATGTCAAATCTCTCACTCAACAACATATCCACAAAAATCTATTCAATTTTAAGAAGAAGTCCATCAAAATTTATGCTTATTTAGTTGAATCCATAGACCAACTCTATGAAAGGCTTAAAAAGGATGGTTATGCGCCACCTATCCCTGCCAAGAATCCAGATACTCAATTCAAACGGTATAAACCTAATCGTGCTCTGAGAGACAAGATTCAACAACTGATTGAGGCTAAAGTCATACACTTGATAGACTTTGTGCCAATGGAATCTCACCAGTGAACAGATCGAAAGTCATTTGAAGCGGTTTCGAATTAAGGCTTGTGTCATTTAAGTTTAAGTTTTCTATTTTCAGGTTCCGTCAAGTTCCGACAAAGAAGGTATCCATGTTGGCATATGGACAATAAAGTTTGGTCAGAAAATTTCATTTTTAGCTATTGCTTAAGATGCTCCATTTAATATCTTGAATTATGCTCTTTTATTTTGTATTTGGAACTACGTCAGACCTGATTTCCATTTTAGAGAGGATACGTAGGCGCTCCTATGGAGTTCGATCTTATCCTAATAAAATATTTTCTTTTTCCCCTTGATTGGTAACTGGGGCAGAATTCTTGAGAGGGTCTCAAAAATTTCGTCAAAAGAGCATTTTCTTGCAAATCATAGTGTGCCGGAATTTTTGAGAGGGTCTCAAAAATTTCTTCAAAAGAGCACTTTTCTTACAAATCAATATACTGGCATCTCAAAAAATCCATCAGAATATTATTTGCTTGCAAGTCACAAGACAAGAACAACTATTGAGAAGACCTTAACAATTCCCCCTTTTTATGAATCATGAGGCTGGGGTAGAATTTTTGAGAAGGTCTCAAAAATTCAAAAGAAGCAACTTTTGGTGTACAAAAGAAGCATCAGAAAGTTTAAAGTTCTACATTGGGGCAGAAAATTTTGAGAGGACCTCAAATTTCTGACAACATCGCAAAGATCGACCTTCGAGCAGACATCAAGGGAGCATACTATACCAAATCAGGGATACATATCAACCTACCCTCTTATAAACTCACAATTCTTTCATTGAATGCAGAAAAGACAGGTACATATTGCCTAAAAAATTAAGCTACATTACAATGAGCCCGATAATCTGTCACGACCCAACCCACCAGGCCGTGCGGGCACCTACTCTAACACCTAAGTAGGAGAACCCTCGATTCCCAAATAGTTAAATGACATGTGGAAGATTAAGAAAACAGGAAATAAATAACATTTATGAGAATTTTTTATAAAATATAGAGTTTTTGCCAACAATTCAAGTTAAGACTTGTAAAGTAATTAACACCCTAGGGATCTAGTCTAAACTGGTACAAGAGCTACTAAGAATACAAGTATAACAAAACTATAAATGACACAACTCCCACCACACGGAAGAAAAAAGTAGAAGCCGTTGGAGATTGTCTCCGTCTTCACCTATGAAACATCACCGATCCTGCTACTAGACTATGCCCAAAGAGGCACAGCATGAACATTATCAGTACAACTACACGTACTGGAAGGCATCATCGGTCAATCTGATGCCCACCGCATAATATTAAAAATCGACTAGCAGAAAACATGCAATAAGACTGTTCGCTCCTCCGATGGTTAAAGACGTAATCAACTGACACTAGTTCGGTTCAAGTGCCATACGATCGCGTCTAGTGATATAACCCAACCGAGGGTTGGGATCGTTCCCACAGGGAGTGGTTTGGAGAATTAATAGAAAAATAAATTTTAGTTCTAATTAGTCATAGCTAAAAGCATTTTCGAATAAAAAAAATACTAAATCAAAGGGGTGACGCAAGCGTCAATTATCAGTGGGGGTTTGTATTATGCTAATAATAAAAACAGTAAGAATATGATAAAACGAGATAGGGAGTCGGGATTCTTGGGATGTGATAGGAAGGATAGACTAGACTATCGGGTGCATACTTTTGATGGTAGATTGTTGAACATTTGTGACTAGGCTAGACTATAGTGGGGGTAAATTCTCGCTTGAGCAACTTACCCCGAATCAACTCGGTTTCTCTCGAACACTGAGTTGCCGCATTAAGCATAGCGTCCGCCTTAGCCCATTCACTCTCTTGAGCTGAATGTGTGGGAAAAGGACTAGGCTTCACTTTCTCGAGTTGAACCCATGTCGACCCAATACCACCGGCTATCAATTTAGTAGTCTTAGGACCTCTCTCTCAACCAAGCCAAAAACACTAAGATGAAATCGTATTTGCAACTACAATCCCATTAAATTAATACACAACTACTAAACAAAATCATATTTAAACAACAAATAAACTATCAACAAGCAAGACCCAACAGAAAATCTAACCCATATTCACAAAATCACAACCCAAGAATTGGGGTTTTAGCTAGACATGTAAAAGAGGTAAAAATCAATAACAATATCAGTTTTCATCTAATAGGTATGAAGAATTAAGTCTTAAAACACGTCAAGAGTGAATAATTTTAGAGACCCACGTCCAATTTCTTGGAGTTGAAACCCTTTGAATCTTCAAGGTCGTAGAACAAAGTCTCCTAAACCCTCTAAAACTTAGACTCTCTCAAAAACTGTAAAAAGTTCTAATAATAATAGTGATATGATGTTAAGCTAGAAATTTAAACAAGTATTTATAGTGTTTGAAAATTTGTGTTGCAACGAATCACTCGACGCAATTAGTCGGGATCGCCGATACACTTGGCGATCCGCCTTTTGGTCGATTTCATCGCCTTGTTGCTTTAGCCTTCAACCTCTTCGCGCTTTGTGTCATTGGGCGATATGGTACTGCTTTGCAGACCTACTCGGCGACACGCCGACTACTCCATTTCATCGCCAACTTGATCTTTCCCTTCAGGGCTCAGCACACTGGAACAAAAGGCGATCTCCTGGCCGATCGTTGACTCGTCAATTGGGATCGGCGATCCTCAGACCTTCATTTCTTCGTTCTTTTAAGCCGCTTTGTTCCTTCTTGCCAAGTAGTGTCCATGCTTTGCCTCAAACTCTAAATACCTGAAACTTAAGGGTTTTCATCAGATATTGAGACAAAATATGCATTTGAGGACACTAATTCTATCAAAATATAGCCCTAAATGAGTCCAATTTGTGGACTCATCAACATCCCCAACTTAAACTTTTGCTTGTCCTCAAGTAAAATTCAAGTTCAGCAGTTCAAAAAGGATGTCTCAAATAGTGCTACACAAGACTCGATCATGAATGTACACAACAAGACTCAATTTACTCATCCCAGGATCAACTGTGTACCCAAAGATTCAAGTTGTGACACACCATTACCAAAGATACTCACGCTCGTAATACTTGCTTCAAATGCAAGTTCAAGCTCAACAAAAGTGTTCGAATGCCCTCACCTAAAGGATGATTCCATACTCACACTCAAAAAGAAGAACACTATGCATGCTTTCACCCATAGGTTTGCCCGTATTTTCATATCGACATTTGTTTCAGCTCAATCAAGACAAAAAAGGTATTTACAAGGCTTGTAATGGGACTGAGTGCAAATGTATGGTCATTTAGGCTCAGTGACATTTATCCTCATGAAAAGTGGTGCTCACAACACTTCCTTTACTCTTCCTTCATCATTTTCTTTAGTGCTCATTAGTCATCCTGTTATTCACTTTCCATGGATTGTTTGGGAACCCCATTTCTTTTGTATTTTTCAACTTTATTCCACAACTTTTCTTTTTCATTCTTTTTCTTTTTCTCTCTTCTTCTTTTTTGTATGGAGGGGTTCCATTTTTCTCAACACCATGAGTTAAAGGAGACTTTCTTTGCACTTCTTGACCTTCCCTTTTCTTTTCACCACACCCCGAACTTAGGCTTTTGGCCTAAGTTGGCTATTCAATCAACCACAATTCACGAAGATTAAGGGTAATGGGTCAAGATAGGTCATTTTGTCATCAAGTTTCTTCCAAAGAAAGGTAAGGTTAAATGGGTTTTCAAGAGAGGTTCACACACTCACAAGGTAAGCCACAAAAGAGGTATATGTCAAATTGGTTCACACTCTTCGAAGTTGCCTAAGATCATATCAAGAGATAGCCTTACTTAGTTGACCAGACCAACGGGGAAAATTCTAGGTGTTATCATGCAAGGTTCGCAGTAAGCTCATTACACAAGGCATTGACACTAAAGAAAAACAAGACTCCACACTTTCGCTAGTGTGTAACGTTCATCGCAAGAGAATCAATTTGATAATTGGCTAATCACAACGAGATGCAAAGAGTTCACATATTGTCTATGCAACTTCATTTTGTCTCATCGTAGTCGTACATTCATATTCGTTCAATTATGAGCACTATTCAAATCATCGGTATTGATCATAACCGAGACAAAATTTGCTAAAGAACAACCACTATCAAGTACATATAAGAGGTGGTGGAAAAATGCCAAATTTTTTCGAAAGGGTCAAAATCATTTGCAATTTAAAATAAAAGGAGCCACAAGCTCAAACATCCATGAAAAGTAGTGTATAGCATAATTATAGACTTCAACCCAACAATAACAAAACAAATATGCACAAAGGTAGGCCTCGCCCTATCACAAACAAAAATCATTTATCCTCAAATGCAAAAAACAATACTCCAAAGGTTAAAATAGAGAAAGACAGAGAGGGAGTTAGAGAAAAATCTTGTCTACACAGTCGCTCCATCTGTCAGGGCATCAGTGCCCGATGTATCAGCCTGGACTTGGATAATAGTCCCCAGATCTACTTCAGAAGGTTCAGCGGCAACTGACTTGCTAAAATTGTCCAAGTCATGAGCCATCAAAAAGGAATGTATAGCTATGTAGAATCCACGAAGGGACATTGGGATCTCGGGGGATAGATCTCTTGCTGGAACTAGGCTTTTTGCCCTCACTTCCCGTCTTGGGAGGATTCGCTTCACTTGTATCTTTCCTGAAATTTTTCGCTTTTATTTTTCGGGATGGCCTATTTCTTCCAGCTACTTTTAGTCTAGCCATATCTGCAAAGCTTCGAGAAAGAGTTAGAAAATATCCCAACAAAAGCATAGAAGTTCGGCTGGCAGTTAACTTCGCCGAACCAGTTGGTGACCTGAGCACCCACTTAGGCGATGCGCCGAGTGCAATGCACAGAGGATACAAGAGTGCATACAAAGGGCGACCAAGAAGTCTTTCGGTGAGACGCCTAGTGCGTTTGGCAACCTCAGCCTCTCGTCAAAAGTTACAGAATCCAACAACACATTTAGCATGAAATTAAAGGTGAAATGGGGACATTAGGCGAAACGCTGAGTGGTTCGGCTAGCTCGACCCAGCTCTCCAACCGACCCAACGTGCCTATTTTCAACCCAACTTCCCGAATTCAACCCCGCAACCCCCGAAAACAATTTCAAGGCATGAACAACTCAAATTAGGCTTAGACACAATGACACTCATGTACAACCCCCAATTTTTCATCTCTTTCAAGGTACAATTTTTAGGAATTAACTATTTAACTCGGTATGGGCAAGATTAGTGAATCTAATAGGCAACAAACAAAAATTTAATCCTACCAAAGAGGCCCAACACACATCAACAAGGTAATATCATTGCATTGAGTACAAAATGATAGAAAGAACTCAGAGTTTGGGAACCAACCTTTCGTGCTGACTAAAATGGAATTGAATCGCTAGGCAGTAATGTAATCAAAGTTCCGAGCACAAATCAACAACTAAAATACTCTAAAAGTGTAGGGATATTGAAAATAGAGTGCAGGTGTGAGTTTGGGTAGATAAAAAGTGAGGGAAAGTGAATGAGTTTTCAACTTTTAAACCTTTGGCCTGCAAAACCGTCCAGTTCTCACCCACTTGGTGACTTTAATCGTGCTTGCCGAGCCACTCGGCGACACGCCGGCTGGTAAATTTCCTCGCCAAATTTTACAGGACCTCCAGTTGTTATGGGAGTCCAAACGAAGGTCTTCGTCGGGATCGCTGACATGGTCGGTGATTCGCCAATAATTTCCCTAGGTTCGCCAAGTTTTACAGACTCCAATTTGAAGATGTCTTGAGTTAAACGGCGGATTAGGTCGGGTTCGCCGACCTCTTCGGGGCCTCGCCGGCTGGACCTGTTGCTTGCCATCCTGCACCTTTTCGTGCACTATCCACACTTCAACCTATACAAACAACACACCATTATTTTACCAAAACACAAATAAAAAGTAAAAAAGGGGTTTTGGGTTGCCTCCCAAACAACACCTTAGTTAACATCGTGGCATGACGCAAGTCCACCTTCAAACCTCATTATTGGGGTTAGCCATAGTATCACTAGGGAAACCCCCTTGTTGTTTCAAATTGAGATAAGACGATATATGACCCATTTGGGTCTCCAACTGCTTTATCGACACTGAATAGGAGGTGACGGTCTGGCTAAGAGTGGACGCATCTTCTTTCATTTCTTTTAAAATCTTGTCCGACCCTTCAACTTTGTGGAGGATACGAGAGAGCATATCCTCAGACCTACCACCTTCTGAATCCTTCGATTTTTGGCGCTCATGGGGAGGCACATACTTGTCCTTCTCCCCATCCTTCCAGTTAGGATTTCGGTCCCTCCATTCTCTATCGCGATCCTTCCAACCATCTTCTCTAGGCCAACCCTGGTTACCAGCCTTCCTCAGGTAGTTTGAACGATAACCACCGCCTTGTTTGGCTAAAAAATTTACCTCCT
This sequence comes from Solanum lignicaule, assembly GCA_029582545.1. NCBI lineage: Eukaryota > Viridiplantae > Streptophyta > Magnoliopsida > Solanales > Solanaceae > Solanum > Solanum lignicaule. The sequence continues at coordinate 18,621 of JAJOOF010013778.1, read as the reverse complement.
CATTGTACAAGGCTTTAAACTTCATCTCCTTAGGATTTACACACTCGACCCCAACGACATTGACATTATGGGCACCAACCCCCTTAATATTTTTGGATAAAATGTCAAGCTGTGTCATAATCTTGGACATGTTTTGGTCTTTCTCTTAATCCTTTTCCATGTGCTCCTTCGATAGCTTGAATGTGAGAGGGGAGACCTCATCCTCGCGGGTGTACCACTTTATGTTAATGGTTGTCATGCCATCTAAAAGTTGGGCTGCTATTGCATAGGGTTGTTGCATCAAGTTTCCAGGCGAAAGTTGGTCAGCAACACCTTTGTTTGCCGAGTCCAAACTCCGATAAAAGTAGTGTAGCAGCACGTTATCCGACAAACCATGGGTTGGGCATTGAAGCACCGACTTTTTGAACCTCAGCCAAGTTTCGTGCAAAGGCTCTCTTTCTAGATTCTTAAAGCTCTAAATGCTATATCGAAGAGTCGTCATCTTCGAGGGAGGGAAAAATGGCACTTGAAATGCGATTACAAATTCCTCCCAGAAATGATGGATTCACGCGGCAAATCGGCCAGCCATTTGCACGCCTCTCCCATCAACGAGAAAGGGAATAACCTTAACCTGACTGACTCCTGAGAGATATTTTAAACGAGAGTGGTCCGCACACATCCACGAAGTTTTGAAGATTCTCGTGAGGATCCTCGTGAGCCAATCCGCTGAAAAGTCCCTTTAGTTGCAAGAGTTGCAACAAAGTGCTCGTTATGTGGAACACTGCATTTCCCTTGGCTGGAGGTAAACGGACGGCTCCAATACCTCCCATGAGATGGGGGCCATTGATGTTGGGCTCTTGGACATCATTGAGATTGCCAATGTCATCTTGGTGGCCTACCTGGCTACCGTTGCTGCCATTAAAACTCATGCTTCCTGAAATATTCGCACAAGCAAACAAAACTAAACTAAAAATTAAGTAAGAACTACAACAAAGAAGAACAAAACTTTTACTTAACTACAAATTCTCAAATAACACCACTTCCCGGCAGCGGCACCATTTTGATATCTAAAGACATAATCAACTGACACTAGTTTGGTTCAAGTGTCATACGATCGCATGTAGTGATATCACCCAACCAAGGGTTGGGATCGTTCCGACAGGGAGTGATTTTGAGAATTAATAGAAAAATAAAATTAAGTTCTAATTAGTCATAGTTAAAAACATTTTCAAATAAAGACATACTAAATTAAAGGGGTGACGCAAGCGCCAATTATCAATGGGGGTTTGTATTATGCTAATAACAAAAACAGTAAGATTATGAGAAAACGAGATAGGGAGTCGGGATTCTTGGGATGTGATAGGAATACGGGATAGACTAGACTATCGGGTACATGCTTTTGATGGTAGATTGTTGAACATTTTGACTAGTCTAGACTATAGTGGGGGTAAATTCTCTCTCGAGCAACTTACCCCGAATCAACTCGGTTTCTCTCGAACATCGATTTTCCGCATTAAGCACAGCCTCCACCTTAGGCCATTCACTCTCTCTCGCTGAATGTGTGGGAAAAGTACTAGGGTTCACTCTCTTAAGCTGAACCCATGTCGACCCAATACCACCGGCTATCAATTTCGTAGTCTTAGTTTTACGACCTCTCTCTCAAGCAAGCCAAAAACACTAAGATGAAATCGTATTTGCAACTACAATCCCATTAAGTTCATACACAACTACTAAATGAAATCACATTTAAACAACAAATAAACTATCAACAAGCAAGACCCAACAGAAAATCTAACCCATATTCACAAAATAACACCCCAAGAATTGGGTTTTAGCTAGATATGTAAAAGAGGTAAAAATCAATACCAATATCAGTTTCCATCAACTAGGTATGAAGAATTAGGTCTTAAAACACATCAAGAGTGAAAAATCTTAAATATCCACGTCTAATTTCTTGGAGTTGAAACCCTTTGAATCTTCAAGGTCTTAGAACAAAGTCTCCTAAACCCTCTAAAACTTAGACTCTCTCAAAACCTGTAAAAATTTCTAATAATAATAGTGATATGATGTTAAGCTAGAAATTTAAACAAGTATTATAGTGTTTGAAAATTTGTGCTGCAGCGGATCACTCGGCGCAGTAAGTCGGGATCGCCAATACACTCGGCGATCGCCTTTTGGTCGATTTCATCCCCTTCTTTCTTTAGCCTTCAGCCCCTTCGCGCTTTGAGCCGTTGGGCGATATGGTACTGCTTCGCGAAACTACTCGGCGACACGTCAACTACTCCATTTCGTCGCCAACTTGATCTTTCCCCTCAGGGCTCAGCACACTGGAACAAAAGGCGATCTCCAGGATGATCGGCGACTCGCTAACTAGGCTCGACGATCCTCAGACCTTTATTTCTTCATTCTTTTCAGCCACTTTGTTCCTTCTTGCCAGGTAGTGTCCATGCTTTGCCTCAAACTCTAAATACCTGAAACTTAAGGGTTTTCATCAGATATTGAGACAACATATGCATTTGAGGACACTAATTCTATCAAAATATAGCCCTAAATGAGTCCAATTTGTGCACTCATCATCCTCCACCTTCATATCCTCATCATTCCCGAACATATTTAGCATATACCAATAATCTTGGCTCTAACCCGCTTACTCATCCCAACTCGCCACTCAACCCTTGGCTCCACAGTACGTTCTAGCAAGGCTTATTAACCGTCCCCATACAAAACCCTAACCAGAGTAGTACCTAACTATAAAACTTATAATATATTGCCTCCCCAGTTAACAACGACGAGCACACTGACTACCTCTCTAAGCAACACTTACTAACCACTGAACCCTCGATCTCCACTTACCATATCTTATTCTGGTTTGAGCTTGACCATCCACAATTCATTTAATGATGAGATATATAAAAAAAATAAGCATATCACATTGACACAGTTATGCATAATTATGGTTCAGTCATCATTTCGGAGCAATGTACAATTCCACATTATCAATAACAATATATATGGCAATCCAATTGTCCTCTCATGGAACTCACACCCAAACTGTTAGTGTACCGGAACGTGGTACCCGATCCAACTTAGTGTGTTGGACGTGACACCCAATCCCATATATGCGCTAGAACTTGGCACCCGATACAAGTTAGTGTGTCGGAACGTGACACCCAATCCAATCAACGCAACCACAGTCACAATCACATCCACAAGAACATTAATTATTATCATACAATCAAGTAATAGGTTCATGGCATGTAATTATTTATACTTAGTCTTTTCATTATCATTGAAGTGATATTCTCTAATCCCCTTCATGTACACAAAACATGGAAACAACAACAACAAGTATATACAATCCAAACTAGGGTCAAACATCCTCCAACCTATTCCCCATGACAAGGATTTCTTCTATGATTCCCATCTTATTCAGAAATTGATAGTATATAAACAATCATCTCATTTTTGGTGCACGAAGGCATAAACATAAATCCTACCATCAATTATCAACATATTACATAGTGAACACAAATATAAAATTAGTTGATTAAATAAACCTAGCCTACCTGGGCGCCAAGCACTCGCTTAGGGATTTAGCTTCAATCCTTGTTTCCGAACGATGAGACGATGGATTTTGACCATAAATCCGTAGCTGTCGACATCCTTAAGCTAGAAATCTCTTTCTTCTTCCTTCTTAAGCTTAGAATAGCCTTTTGGGGTTTTCTTGGGTGATCCTCGTCTTTTTTTTTTTTTTATGTTTTTGGAAAAAGGAGAAAATAAGAATTCACATTATTTAAGTTCTGTCCGATCGATCCTGCTCTAGCAGCCACTTATCTCGCTAGAGCGCCGCCACCCTAGCGGCATCTGGCCCGCTCTTGCGGGCTGAGAGGCGCAGTTTTCCTAACACTTTTCCTTTCATAGTTAACGACGGTTTGAGTCGATACATATTTGTCATCAAATAGCGCACTATCATTCAAATAAGATGAAAGGTCAAGCTACATTATTTTGAGCCTCATAATTGCAAAAAATGGCATTGAATCCCTCTAATAAGATGAAGGACAAAACTACTTTATGCTGAGCTCAACGATTGCCAAGGAAATATCATCCTATCCACCTAAACAGGAACATTAGGCTCGAAAATTGCATTGTGCCCGAAGATTGCATGTGCCCGATATTGCATGAGCCTGAGATCGCATTGAGCCGAAGATTGCATTGTGCCCGAGATTGCATTGTGCCCGAAAATTGTATTGAGCTATAGATTGCATTGTGCCCGAAGATTGTATGTGCCCGATATTGCATTGAGCCAGAGATTTATTGAGCCCGAGATTGCATTGAGCCCAAAGATTGCATTGAGCCTGAAGATTGCATGTGCCCGAAGATTGTATATGCCCGATATTGCATTAAGCTCGAGAATTGCATTGAACTTGAGATTGCATTTTGCTTGAGATTGCACATGCTCGGAAATTGCATTGAGCCCGAGATTGCATTGAGACCAAAAATTGCATTGAGCCTAAGATTGCATTAAGCCCAAATTGCATTATGCCTGAAGAATGCATTTAGCCCGATATTTGCATGAGCCCAACATATCGCATGAGCCCAAGAATTGCATGTGTTCGAGAATTGCATGAGCCCGAGATTGCATGTGCTCGAGAATTGCATATGCATAAGAAATGCATTATGCTCGAGAATTGCATTTGCCCGATTACATTCGTACGGAGTAAACTATCAAATCAAGTCACAAGATGCTCGAATTATATCAAAACAGATACGCTCTCTTTACTCATTATTTATATTCCGATGGTGTCATCGTCCAAAGGCATCATCTCTCATGGCCTACGGACATCGTTTCATGGCCTTATGATTTAATTTTTTCTTATCATGTTTCGAACGCATCATCGTCCAAAGACATCATCTCTCATGGTCTGCGGACATCATTTCATGGCCTAAGGATTTACTTTATGCTTATCATGTTCCGAAGACATCCTGGTCTAAAGGAATCATGTTTCATGGCTCACAGACACCATCTTCATGGCCTAAGGATTTACTTTCTGCTTATGATCCAAAGGTGTCATAATCTAAGGGAATCATTTTCATGACCCACAGACAATATTTTCATGACCTGAGGATTTACTTTTTGTGTATCATGGGCCTAGACTTTGTAACACCTCTGATTCGAAAGAGGTAAAAGTGTCATCCACGAAGGGCCAATCATGACCCGTGGTGTGGGCCACGAACCATAGGTGGGTCCGTGGATGGACCCCTTAGAAAAGGTTCAGGCATGGACCACGGTGGCACCTACGGACCATAGGTAAGGCCACGCCCCATGGTTCAGCGGCCATCATTTGGCCCAAAACTCTTTGACAAGGAACCACGCCTGACCAGGACGGACCGTAGGTCAGCCGACGGTCCGTTGGTTGGGGGCCCGTGGGTCGGGAGATGGCAGTTATTTTAGGGGCACATGTGACTTTTCCAATTTTAATTAAATCAATGTGGTATCGTTATGCCTAAACCTAGACCACCTTTATAAGGATTGTAGACCCCTAAACTCACTCAATTAATTCATTCTCTTGATCCCCAAAAGAAAACCCAAAACTCCTCTAAAAAATTCTCTCGATAAAAGTTGGAAGAAGAAAGAAGTGGAGATAGGTCAAGATCAAGTATCCCAATCTTCAGGCTTTTGTGGGAATTGTGACTAAGGTATGATGGCTTTTCATCCATGGGATGGTTCCTCCCATGGAGTCCCCTAGAATTCCACAATTTAAAGAAGAATTTCCCCAATTCTTGTTAGGGTTTCTTCCAATGTTTTGGGTTATGATGAATGTTGATCCAATAGAGTGGATCATGATTGTTTATGATAAAATTGATAGATTTACATGTTTTTAGGATGAAATTACATGTACCCATGCCTATCCTATGATTTTAGGGTTGAATTGATATAGGTGGGTTTGATGACATGAAAGGGAAACTCTATGGGTTAGATATATCATTTTAGGATTGATGAATTATAATTAGAATTACTTGAGATTGAAGCAAATATGATGAATATAATGTTAATTTCTTTGAGAGTAGAGTCTAGACTATGAATTGTTGATTGTTGATATTGTAGTATGGAAGGGATAGATACTTCCTATAATGAATTGATAAGCATGATTGAATGAATTTGAAAGGTTTACTCACATGAATGATTCTAGGTTGAAAGGATTGGTCACCTAAAATGAATCTAGACTGAAATGCTTAATGAATGATGAGGCTAGAGGCGAGTACCCATGACCTCCATGTGTTAAGGATATGAGGTGATTCCCATACTCCTTAGAATTGAACAAGAGGTGATTCACCACATTCCTACTATGATGAATAGACATGGAGGCGAGTACATGTGCTCCTTATTAAATGATGTGGAGGCGAGTACCCGTGTCATATGATGAGATTGTGGAGGCGAGTACCCGCAATCTAAAATTAAGTAAGGAAAGAGGCGAATACCCATTAGTCTTTATAAGCTAGGCATTGACGTCAATCCCCATGTCTTTAACAGTAAGCATGATTAATGTGATTATGTTATTAAGATGATTTGCTTGAAGTGTTGCTATATATCCCTTTCATGATATAAGCCTAACTAGAGGCGGATGACCTAAGTCTCGGCTAAGGTTAAATGAGGTTACTTAATGGAGTATTCCTCTTTCATTATGATGCTTATTATGTCTTGAGTATGCTTCTGCCTTATGTCTTATGTTGACTAATGCTTTTGTTATGTTGTTTATGTTAACCATCATATTTAGTACTTGGTTGTACTAATGTATACTCTTGCCTATATTCTTATCAAATATAGGGTACCAAGGAAGTGAAGTTTTGGTGAGTCCTCATTGTGTTCGAAGATGTGATCACTACTTTCTTTTATGCTTTTCTTTTATGTCTTGGACTATTGTATGGGCTATGACCCAAGACTTTATTCATGTTGTTTAGATGGTATGAGATCCATTTTGATTTCACGTATCAGGACACTTCATCCAATTCTAAGTGTCAACGATCGTTAGTCAGTAATATAACCCAACTAAATGAGTTGGGATCAGATCTCATAGGGAGCGGTACATGTTTGAGAATCAATCGAAAAGCATGAATATGTTCAAATCAGCCATAGGAATAGACATTTACGAATAAAAACATAATCCAAATTAGGGGGTGACATGAATGTCAACTAATAGGGGGGTTTTGGTTTTAAATTATCAGCTACAGCAGCAACAAATAATACGAAATAACAACAATGAGACAGGTTCTTCGGATATGATTCGATTATAGGCTAATATAGATAAATGGGTAATTGCAATTATTAGACAACAACTGTAAATCAGTGAATAAGCTAGACTATAGTAGGGATAGACTTTCTCTCGAACAATCTACCCTGAATCCAGTCGGTTTCTCTCGATCACCAACAAGCAGCAAAATAAGAATAGTTTGCGCTTTAATCCATTCACTCTCTCGAGCTGAATGTGTGGAAAAGGGTTTAGGATTCACTCTCTTGAGATGAACCCATGACAGCCCAATACCCATAGACTATCAATCAACAATCTTGGTTTTAAAACCTCTCTCTCGCAAGCCAAAAACACGAAGGTAGAATTGCATTTGAAACTACAACCCTTAAATTAAACCACAATTACTGATTGAAATCACTTCTAAACAACATTTAGACTAACAATTAGCAATACCTATAAAATAAATCAGTCCATAATCACATAATCACACCCCAAGAATTGGGGTTTTAGCTAGACATCATAAAAAGATTAAAAAAACATTACCAAATTGTGTTTTCATCAACTGGGTAAGATTAATTTCGTCTTTACAAAGGTCTTAATTGAAAAATCTCAAAGACCCACTTTAAATTTCTCAAAAATGGAAAACTTCAATTCTTCATAGCTAAGGAAAAATATGTCTCAATATTCTCAGTTCTCTATGAAAAATCCTACAAGATAGATGAAAAGATTCAAAGATATAAAACTAAATATTCAAAAATGTATTTATAGTCGCCAAAAATATGCTGCGAAGGACCATTGGGAGCAGTAAGTTTTGCTCGCCGACCCACTTGGCAACACGCCGAGTGGGAACTTACCTCGCCGAGTTTTACAAGACCTCCAGTTAATGTGGGTGTCCAAACGGTGGACAAAATCGAGATCGCCGACCTTGTCGGCGATTCAGCAATTTGCTCTTGGGCTCACCAAGTTTTACAGACTCCAATTTCAAAATGTCTTGAGTCCAATGGCAGACCGAGTCGGACTGGCCGACCTCTTCGACGAGTCATCGACTGGACATTTAGCTCGCCAATCTGCACCTTTCAAACACATTCCACACTTTAACCTACACAATCAACAAACAATTATTTCAGAAACAAAAAGAAAGAAAAAAAAACTTGGAATGCCTCCCAAGCAGCGCCTTAGTTAACGTCGCAAAACGACGCAAGTCAACGCTCAAATCTCTTTCTTGGGGTTGGCCATAGTCTCACTAGGCAACCTCCCTTGTTGTCTCAGGTTTAAATGAGATGAGATATGACCTATCTGGGTCTCCAACTATTTGATAGAGATGGAATGGGAGGTAACCGTCTAGCTAAGGGTCGACACATCTTCCTTCATATCTTTTAATATCTTGTCCGACCCCTCAACCTTGTTGAGGATACGAGAAAGCATATCCTTCGATTGACCTCCCTCGGAATCCTTGGGATTTTAGTGCTCATGGGGAGGAACATACCTATCTTTCTCCCCATCCTTCCAATTGGGATTTCAATCCCCTCCAATCTCTATCACGATCCTTCCAGCCTTCATCCCTGTTCCAACCTTCATTACCACTCTGCCTTGGGTAGTTTGAACGATAGCCACATCCTTGGTTGGCTAGGAAATTCACCTCCTCATTATACAATGCTTTGAACTTGGCTTCTTCAGATTCACACACCGAACACCTACGACATTGACACTTTGAGCACCAGCTCCCATGACATTTTTAGACAAAATGTCAAGTTGTGTCATGATCTTGGCCATGTTTTGGTCCCTCTCATAGTCTTTTTCCATCTGCTCCTTGGTAAATTTAAAAGTAAGCGGGGAGACCTGATCTTCACGGGTGTACCAAGCTCGGTTAATTGTGGTCACACCATCCAAAAGCAGGGCTGCTATAATGTAAGGTTGTTGCATCAAACCTCCTTGAGAAAGTTGGTCAGCAACGCCCTTGTTTACCGAGTCAAGGTTTCGGTAAAATACTGCAACAACACATTGTCAGGCAAACCATGAGTTGGGCATTGCAACACCAACTTCTTTAATCGTAGCCAAGTCTCATGAATTGGCTCACCCTCCAAAGGTTTGAAGCTTTGGATGCTATCTCGAAGAGTCATCATCTTCGAAGGGGGGAAAATCGCACTTCAAATGTAGTGACAAGCTCTTCCCATGAAGTGATTGATTATCATGGAAATTCAGCCAACCACTTACATGTTTCTCCCATTAAAGAAAATGGGAACAACCTCAACTAGACCGACTCTTGGGATATATTTTTGAAGGAGAACGACTTGCAAACATTAACAAAATTTCTAATATGCTCTTGGGGATCCTCATGAGCCAAACCACCAAACAACCCTTCATTTGCAAGAGCTACAACATAGTACTTGTGATATGGAACACAACCTTCCCTTCAGCTGGAGGCAAGCCAATGGTACCAATTCCACTCATAAGATGAGGATCATTAGCATTTAGGCTCATTGACATCGTTGAGGTTTCCGATGTCATCTTGGTGGCCCACTTGGCTACCATTGCTTCCGTTTGCACTCATACTCCCTATTTAAAACAGCAACACACAAACCAAAACTAAAAAAAAGTAGATTCAACAATAACTAACAAGAACAAAATTCAACTTAACCACAAATTCTCAAACAACACCACTCCCCGGTAGCGCCGCCATTTTGATTTCATGTATCAGGACACGTCATACAATTCTAAGTGTCAACGATCATTAGTAAGTAATATAGCCCAACTAAATGAGTTGGGATCGAATCCCACATGGAGCAGTACGTGTTTGAGAATCAATAAAAAAGCATGAATATGTTCAAATCAGCCATTGGAATAGACATTTACGAATAAAAACATAATTTAAATAAAGGGGTGACACGAATTTCAACTAACTGGGGGGGTTTTGGTTTTAAATTATCAACTACATCAGTAGCAAATAATACGAAATAACAATAATGATACGACTTCTTGGGATGTGATTCGATATAGGCTAATATAGATAAATAGGTACTTGCAATTATTTGAGAATAGTTGTAAATCAGTGAATAAGCTAGAATATAGAGGGGATAGACTTTCTCTCGAACAATCTACTCCGAAGCAAGTCGATTTCTCTCGAACACCAACAAGCAGCAAAATAAAAATAACCTGCGCTTTAATCCATTCACTCTCTCGAGCTTAATGTGTGGAAAATGGTTTATGATTCACTCTCTCGAGCTGAACCCATAACAACCCAATACCCACAGACCATCAATCAACAATCTTGGTTTTAAAAGCTCTCTCTCTTGCAAGCCAAAAACACGAAGGTAGAATTGCATTTGCAACTACAACCCTTTAAATTAAACCACAATTACTGATTGAAATCACTTTTAAGCAGCATTTAGACTAACAATTAGCAATACCCATATACTAAATCAGCCCATAATCACATAATCACACCCCAAGAATTGGGGTTTTAGCTACACATCATAAAAAAATAAAAATCGTTACCAAATTGTGTTTCCATCAACTGGGTAAGATTAATTTCATCTTTACAAAGGTCTAAATTGAAGAATCCCAAAGACCCACTTCCAATTTCTCAAAAATGAAAAAACTTCAATTCTTCAAAGTTAAGGAATAATATGTCTCAATATTCTCAGCTCTCTATGAAAACTCCTACAAGATAGATGAAAAGATTCAAAGATATAAAACTAAATATTCAAAAATGTATTTATAGTCATCAAAAGTATGCTACGAAGGACCATTCGGCGTAGTAAGTCGAGCTCAGCGATCAGCTCACCGATCTGCCCTTTTGTCAGTTCCATCGCCTTTTTGCTTTGGCCTTCAACGTCCTCAAGTTCTGTAACTTTGGGCGATCCAATATTGCATCTCGGAACCACTCGACGACACGTCGACTGCTCCTTTCTCTCGCCAAGTTGATTTTCTCCTTCATGGCTTGGCTCACTGGACTTTAGGTGAAATCATAGCCATTCGGCGACTCACCCAATGGACTAGGCGATCACCAGGCCTTTATTTCTTCGTTCATTCAGCTGCTTTGTTCCTTTTTGCACATTAATATCCATGCTTTGTTCTTCAATCCATATATCTGAAAATCAAGGATTTTACATCAGTTATTGGCACAAAACAAGCATTTGAGGACACTAAATAACTATAAGTAAACTCGAAATGAGTCCAAATCGTGGACTTATCAACGGTGTTGTTAGACTTCTGCTCATTTTATTAAAGACTTTGATTGTATCAAAAAAATTTAAATTTCCGCTCATTTCTATTACTGTATGTTATGATATGCTAAGTGGCTTATATGAGGCTTCTCGGGGTCTTATACACCTTGTTATATCTAAGGGGTACCCCTGGGTCGTGACAAACGTGGTAACCAGAGTAGAAGGTTTAGAATGGTTCTAGGCTGTCTCAAACCATGTCTAGTAGAGTCTTGTTCATAAGTGTGAAGCGCACCACATTTATGAATGAGAGGCTATTATATGTTTAGGAAACTTCACTTTTTCACTTCTCTAAGTCGTGCCATGGAGTTTAACTCTATAAGTCTTTCTCTTAATCCATGCTTGATGGTTTTCAGGATATGATTACTAGAAAGCCTACAAGAAGGATGGAGTGAGACAATGTTGAGCAAAAAGTTCCTCCTCAGGTTCCTTCCCAAGCTCTGATTGAACCATTGAATGAGACTGTAACAAATGCGGAGTTAAGATCAGCATTCCAAGTGTTGGCACAAGCCAATAGAGAGGTGGTAGTCCCCGTCAACCCAAATGTGGGTACAGCGGTGGCAAGAGTGAGGGATATTACAAGAATGAATCCTCCATAATTTTATGGCTCCAAAGTTGAGGAAGACCCTCAAAAGTTTATCGACGAAGTCTACAAGGTACTTGCCATTATGGATGTGACTCCAGTAGAGAAGGTAGAACTAACTACTTACCAACTCAAAGGGGTTGCTCAAATTTGGTTTAATCAGTGGAAAGAGAAAAGGTCGGTGGAAGCGGATCCCATAGAATGGGAAAGGTTCAAAAGTGCATTTCTTGAGAAATTTTTCCCTCTAGAGATGAGAGAGGCTAAGGTACTTGAGTTCATCAACCTTAGTCAAGGAAATATGAGTGTAAGAGAATACGCTTTGAGGTTCACTCAACTATCTAAGTATGCTCCTTTCATTGTGGTGGATCGTAGGGCTAAGATGAGTAAGTTTGTGTCGGGGGTGTCCGACATGGTAGTCAAAGAGTGCCGCACTGCCATGCTTGTCCATGACATGGAAATTTCTCGCCTTATGGTGCATGAACAACAAATTGAGGAACAAAAACTCAAGAAAAGATCTAGAGATCACATTCTAGGTCCGGTGGATGGGGTCGTTCAAGGTTTTGGCAAAAGTTCTCTAGTTCTTCTAGTGCTCCTCCAATACCTAATAATGAACGGGTGTCTAACCCAAAACCTCAAAGATATGGTAATAGGCCTTCTATGGCTACTTGTGCTAAATGTGGGAAAAATCATGAAAGGAAGTGTATAGTAGGTTCTAATGCTTGCTTTCGTTGTGGCAAGACGGATCACAAAATAGGGAATTGTCCTTCGGTTGCTAAGAATTATGGAGATGGTCGTCGTAGGGATCAGCCCTACGCTTCATCCGGTCCGAGTGGTTCAGGTGGGAATGCTCCTAAGCAAAATCGTTTTTATGCTCTCCAAACTAAAGGTGATCAAGAGAGTTCCCCGAATGTGGTGACTGGTATGCTAAAATTTTTCCATATAGATATGTCTGCTTTACTTGATCTCGGTGCTACTTTCCTTTGTGACCCCTTATAAAGTATGAGATTTGATATGGTTCCCGATATATTGTTAGAACCTTTTTCTGTCTCTACCCCTGTTGGTGATTCGGTGGTGGCAAAAAGGGCTTATAGTAGATGTCCCATTTCCTTATCCCATAGAGTCACCTTGGCTGATTTAATAGAACTTGACATGATAGATTTTGATGTCATCTTGGGGATTGATTGGTTGCATTCCTGTTACGCCTCTATTGATTGTAGGATTAGAGTAGTCAAGTTTTACTTTCCAAATGAGCCTATCCTTGAGTGGAAGGGGGTAATTCTATGCCTAGAGGTCAATGTGTTTCTTACCTAAAAGCTAGGAAAATGATTTTGAAGGGTTGTGTCTACCATATAGTGAGGGTGAGGGATGCTGAGTCCAAAATTCCTATTCTTGAGTTGGTCCTTGTTGTAAAAGAGTTTCTGTAAGTTTTCCCCGATGATTTATCCGGTATTCCTCCCGAAAGGGAAATAGACTTTGGGATTGGCCTTCTCCCCGATACCCAACCTATCTCTATTCCTCCTTATAGAATTGCTCTGGCGATACTTAAGGAGTTGAATGATCAGTTAAAGTTTCATCTGATCGAGAATCTCTCTATGGGGTGCTCCAGTGTTGTTTGTTAGGAAGAAATATGGTTCACTCCGTATGTGTATTGATTATCTCCAATTGAACAAAGTAACCATCAAGAACAAGTATCCCCTTCAAAGAATAGATGACTTATTTGATCAATTCCAAGGGGCAAGTTATTTCTCTAAAATTGATCTCTGGTCGGGTTATCACCAATTGAAGGTGAAAAAGGAAGATATTCCGAAAATGACTTTTAGAACCCGATATGTTCATTATGAGTTTTTGGTTATGTCCTTTGGTTTTACTAATTCCCTGGTAGAGTTTATGAACTTGATGAATTGTAACACCTCGGAAATTGGTAAGTCAAACTAGAGCCTAAACGTGAGGGTTAACGTCGAGGGTTAAGGGCAAGGGACAAGGGCCAAGGGTTTTGAGTGAAGGTCATGGCTATGGGGACAAGGCTGCCTAAAACTAGCCTAGCCACTGCCTACCATGATCACGAGGGTCTTCACGACCCATGGTGGCCACCACGAGTCATGGTGCCACCCGTGGTTGGTGAGGCAGTGTGCCCTCAAAGGTGCCCAAGCTAAGGCTCCCCTTCATGAGCCACTTCACGGCTTGTGGTCATGACCACGGACCGTGGGAAGGCTCATGGGGTTGCCTTAGCCTCTTGGGAGGTTGGAAAGTTGTGGGAGGCTACTAGTTAAGGGACTATGGGCACCACCACGAGCCGTGGTCCCCTAGACAAACGTATAGAAGGTTGTGGTCCTTGGACTGGGCTGCCTAGTTGAGGGTTATTTTGTAAATCCCTAATTAGTTAATTAGTTAATGGGGTCGATTTATATTATGTTATTTCACCTATATAAACTATTTTAAGTCATAAACTACCTCATTTATCCCATTATTCCCAAAAACCCAAATCAAATCAAAAGAGTTCATCTTCTCCAAAATTTATTTCTCTAGAAGTTCCCAAAGAAGAAGAAGAAGAAGAAGTGAGGGATAGGGCTTGAACATCCAAGGTGTTTCTTCTCAAATTAGGGGGAAAACTCCACCAAAGGTATGGTAGTCTTCATCCTTGATTAAGTTTCATTCAAGGAGCCCTTTCAAACATGATTTCAAGTTTCCAAATTCCCCCAAAAAGTTAGGGTTCCAATCTAAGCATGGGTTCAATTCCAAAACGTGTTCAAAGGTTTATATTTAATTAATTATGAATTAACTTATGAATTAATGATGATTTATAATGAATTTTCGCATGAACCCATGCTTCCCCCAAAATACTAAATTGGATGTTTGTGACTTGGGTTGAATGATTATGGAAGTATGTTGATGGATTATGCCTAAATTGATTTAGTTTATTGAATTAAATCATTATTTATGCCTAAATTTTAGTATTCTAGGTGTGTTGGTGAATTGTGATTCACAGCCTTGGAGGGCAGTTGATGTGGGAGTATGATGTTATGTAAATGTTTATGATTTCAATGAAAGCAATATGATCGCTATAATGCAATTGTGCTATTATTGAAACGTTATTCTCAATTAGGCACTTATGAATAATGATGATAGAATGTGAAGGGTTTCTTCAATGTAATGCATATCTTGAATTGGTAGGCTTAGGCATCCTCTTCTTGTATAAATGAAAGTATTAGTGATTGATGTACCTTGAATTGGTAGGCTTAGGCATCCTCTTCTTGTGTTACTAATGTATATTGACTTAATGAACTTTGAATCAGTAGACCTAATGTTGGTAGCCCTTTCATAAATAAATGATGAAGTAATCTAGGCTATGTCTTGAACCGGTGGACCTAATGTTGGTTTCCCTTCATGATGAGTCTAGGAACTAATGTAATGATGAACCTTGAATCAGTAGAACTAATAGTGGTGGCCCTTTCTTGAGGATTCAATGAGCTATCCTAATAATGTACCTTGAATCCGTAAACCTAATGGTGGTGGCCCTTTCATGTGCAATGTACTTTGGGTCGGTAGACCTAATGTTGGTAGCCCTCTCAAGTACAATAATGTTAATGCGAATGAACTACGCTATGGAAATGGAGGCTAAGTACTAGTGGATATGGTAAGATGGAAGCTCTCCCAATGTTATGCCGGGTTTCAATGAACATCTTTCTTATCCCATAACTATGTGCCCGCATAGGTTATTAGCTAGTGGATCCACCTAGGCTAAAATGTTACCGGTCCTACCTTAGGCAAGTAGACCACCTCTTTACGGTGTGGGGACAAGACACCGGATTCCATGTCAAGCTCACATAGTCTATGTCAGTTAATGCATATTCCCATCATATGAGATACATGCTATGGTTACTTGAGAGGTTCCATGAAGTGTGGGTGGTAGTATGGGATGCCATCCATGCATTGCACGAGCAGTCTTTGAGAGGCTATATGGTGTGATTCTCTAATGTCTTAAGGTCAAATGAATGAATGTGCTCAAAAGGAAGCTAATGAGAATGTTGAGTTAAATGCTTAATGTTATGATACATCCTTTACTTGGATTGTATTATGAGTTACTTTTCTTTTCATGATTTATGAAATGTTTATGTTTCTTATTCATGAGTATTGTTCAAATATGAGTATGAAGGATGGTAAGTTCATTTATGGTGGCCTCAAAGTGGTACTTGGTATGAATGGTGGAATGGGACGCCATTCATGCATTGCACAAGTATAGCTTATGGTTACTTTAGGTAATGGTTCTAAGATGTTGAAATGACTTATGTGTTTATTATGTTGTATCTTATGCCTCTTTTATTAATGTTCATGATGTTTCTCAAAAATTGGCATATAGCATGATTTTCAAATAAAATGTCCTTTTTAAAGAATGGTTTTTGCATGGCTATCATACTTAGTACATTAAATGTACTAACCCATATTTCTTCTATTTTCTACAAAGTGTAGGTTCCGGCAAGTGAGTTGATTTTCTTCTAGTTCAAAGGGCTTGGATTGAGTTCTTCCAAAGCTTGTGTTATGTCCTCATGGATCCAAGGACAAGTATTCATTTCTTTCATGTACTAAACATTTTTAGACTTTCTATTGTAAAGGGCTGTGACCCTACTTTTTATTCAAGATGTTTTTAGATGGCCATGTGTGACAAGTAGACTTCCGCTATTTTAAATGATGTTTTCGATTATATGGATTAAAAGAGTTTTATTTCCATACTATTTCTATTATCTTATGTGATGACATGCTATGAGGCTTGTATAGGACTTTTCAAAGTGTTGTACGTCGGGTCACCTCCGGGGTGTAGGCTTGGGTCGTGACATGAATAGGGTGTTTAGACAATACCTTGACATGTTCCTAATTGTATTCATAGATGATATTTTGATCTATTTGAGAAGTGAGGATGAGCATATTTATCATTTGATGATTGTATTGCAAATTCTCAAGAACCAACGACTCTATGCAAAGTTTAGTAAATGTGAGTTTTGGTTAAGGTCCGTAGCTTTCCTTGGCCATATAGTTTCAAGCAAGGTTATTGAGGTAGATCCAAAGAAGACGGAAGCGGTCAAGAGTTGGCCTATACCTCTGTCACCGACTGTTATTAGAAGCTTCTTGGGTTTTGCCAGTTATTATAGAAGATTTGTTGAGGGGTATTCCTCCATTGTTTCTCATTTGACAACTTTGACTCAAAAGAAGGCCAAGTTCCTATGATCGTAAGATTGTGAGAAAAGTTTTCAAGAGTTTAAAGATAGACTTACTTCCGCTCCGATGTTGATCTTACCGGAGGGTACGTATGGCTTTGCAGTTTATTGTGATGCCTCTAGAGTGCGGTTGGGATGTGTGCTTATGCAAAATGGTAAGGTAATTGCCTATGCTTCAAGGCAACTAAAACTTCATGAGAAGAACTATCCTACCAAGACCTTGAATGAGTGGCGGTGGTATTTGCCCTAAATATTTGGAGGCATATTAGTTTAGGGTCCATGTTGATGTGTTTACCGATCACAAAAGTTTGCAATATGCGTTTACCCAAAAAGATCTAAATCTTCACCAAAGGTGGTGGCTTCAGTTATTGAATGATTATGATATGAGTGTTCTCTATCACCCCGATAAAGCAAATGTGGTGGCGGATGCCCTTAGTCGGTTATCCATGGGTAGTGTTGCACATGTTGATGATGAGAGAAAAGAGTTAGTTCGAGATGTTCATACGTTGGCTCGATTGGGAGTTCAATTAGTGGATTCCACCAATGGTGGCATTATGGTCCATAATTGTTTTGAATCGTCTTTCTTTGTGCTACTATAGATTTTTCACAAATTCCTGCAAATATATTACTGTTAAGTCTATTTTGCCTATGTCTCAATTCTTGTCTTTTTGCTATAATTATTTCAGTAAGTTTTTGTTTATATTCGTTATTCTCGTTATTCATTGTATCTTTAAATATTGAATATACTTATATTCTATTTTAGATATATTATCTATTAATTGATCTAATTTATCTTTATCAATTTTTGTGATATTGAATTGTTTATATTCTAGATATAATTTGTTTAATTTTCTTCTTATTTTTCTTAATTTTCTACTAGTTTGTTTCTTCTTATATTTCTTTTCATCCATAGCTCTGATACCATTTTTCGGGGGTGCGGAATTCATCTTATTGGTAGGTGAGGTTTTCATGATATTTTTTATATTTTTGGTAGTGTGGTAGGTGAGGAATTCATTTTAAAGATTTTATTATAATATTATTTTGCTAAGTTTTTTAATCTTGATTTCTCTTTAATATTATTTATGATATATTCTAGATATAACATATCTTGGGTTCTTAGGTACATATATAAATTATTTTCCATTAATTGTTCTAATAGTTTTATATTTTTCATAGCTTCTGTCCAATATTGAAAATATTCGTTGTTCATTTTAATCTGAATTTATTTCTAAATCATACCATTCTATTCTTTCGAGGTCTAAATCATGTAGGTCTATTTCATACCATTGTTGATTTAATATATCTTCTGATTCGTTATCATTAAATATTTTTTCCCATATGATTCTTCTTAATTCAATTATCTCTATACCTTTAAGTAT